>JAKOGI010002279.1:47500-80000 GCA_029747015.1 Carnegiea gigantea
CTAGCCAGGAAGAACAAGCCTACAAAATGGAGGGAAGAAAAGAAGGGTTTCAGTTCTAGGAAGGGAATGGACTTGGGGGAGAATTGGGACGCACACTTAGGCAAACATCAGGCCCAAAATGAGGAAGGGGGAAGGGATTGAGCCATGGAGAAACTGGATTTGGCTTATCGCTAGGTCACGTGCCCAGTATGTGATGGCGGAAGGAAAAGGATGGAGTTGGGTTCGGCTGGGCCTTGCGCCGCTATGAGCTTGGGCTCGTTCTGGGCCTAGGTTAGCTTTTTCTTTCTTTTTTCCCTTCTCATTTGATCCAAATCCTTGTCTTCCTTCTCTTAGCAACTTATTCAAGTAATTTATCAATTCTTTTTAAACCTTCCCAATCCCTACAAAATAAAATAAAAACATATTAATGTTCTAATTTAATTATTTATTTTGAGCAAATAATAGATAATAAAAGGGGTATAAAATGAATATTTTTAGGTTGAACAATACCCCCACACCTAAATTTCACTCGTCCTCAAGTAAAATGAAACTAAAATACTAGAAAAATAAAATAAAATCCTAACTCACTTTCGTAGGAATCAGGATTACACTTAACATTTGTGACAAGGCCTTCAAACTACTACGTTACCCCTAGTGGACAAGTAAAGTCTCGTGAGAGTTTGCAGAAGATATACTCATAAAATCTATAAAAGAAAACAGAAAATAGAACATCGAAAATCTTTTCTAGTTTTTTTTTTGAAAGACGCATATATACAATATTGGGAAAAATATGTAAACAGTCTAATCAATCACATCACTCAAGTAACATAGGCATTAGATCACATATAAACACAATGTACACATCAACAAATTCTTAGTTTCCATTGATGACATCTATACATAATCTCTCACCCCACTTAAGAAGTACGTACAAACCCAACTGGTAGAACCTCACTTAAGAGACATGTGGAAGATTACCGTTCACGTGTCTAAAATATGATAAGGTTCGCTCAATTTAGCATCCAATCATACAACCAATCATATGCTTGCTAAGATTCTCAATTCTCTACCACTCAAATGCACTAAGCAACACGACAATCAAGAGAACTTAGCAAAGGGTTGTAACGAGGCTTAGGGTTAAGGAGGATTAGGAAAAGGAGTACCAACTGGGGAAATGAGGAGCTAAGTAACTAATAAGCACAAACACTTTCATCAACTATAATAATCACACTCTCACTCATTACAAAATAAAAACACACCCCTAAAAGCAGCCATTGGAAATGATTATATACAATAATCTTGCATTCAAGCCAAACACTCTTAGTCATAGAACTTTTTCTCTTTTTTCTCCAAGATTTGTCAACTTTCGTTTTCATTTTTTCTCATTTTTTCATTTTCATTTTTTTTCCATTGTTTTTTCTCTTTTGTTTTGAAAGAAAAATAAATGAATGACATGTAACAACGTAACTCATTTTTTGAATGATCACATCAATATACTCTTGTAACACACCAACAGTTTCAAAATCAGCCACCGAATACATCATTACCCAAAAGCTAGCCACATATATGAAAGTGTTGCTCCACTAGACTTAGCTCATATATAGGAAAACATGTTTACGCCAAGGGATAAAATAAAGGGTTCACAACAAATGAAAATGGTCAAAGATCAAAGGGTTAGCTAAGGGTAAAACATTCAAATCAAGGTGGTAATTTCGTCATGTGGTTCACATAACACAGAATGTCTCTATCATATTACCATGATGCACATATTAAATGCAATTTCAAAGAGAATCATAGGAAGTTTAGAGATGTAATCATGGAAGAGACTCATATGAAAGAAAAATATGAGACCAATAATGATGAATTAGTTTTTAAGGCTTAAAATCTCATAGGTTCATTTACCAAAGTTAAAACGACTTGCTATCGAAATGTCTGAGGTTAGGACTGTGGTGTAAATCTCAAAATTTGGACTAAGTTCTACCATGAACACCATATCAATTTACAACCTAAAACTAAGGGACAAGAGAACATCATCAATCAGAATAGCATATATTCCCCAAAAACAAAACACAATCTTTTTTATTTTTTCAAGATTTCCAATTTAAAATTTTTTTTTCATTTTTTCTCTCAATTTTCCTTTTTTTGAAACATAATTTTCCGGCCTCCACACCTAAATATGACAATGTCCTCATTGGAAGTAAAAGGAAACATAAAACAAAAAAAAAGACTAAAAATAAAAGTAAATATAACCCCCAAAAAAACACTAAAAAAGAAACATGACGAGACTTTAGAACTCAAATATACAAACATTTACACAAAACACAAGTAAAAGAAAAAGAACCTAAATATGCAAAAAGAAAATAAAAGAAAAATAAGAAAAAAGAGAAAGAAGGGAAAGAAATTTCAATCAAACCACGTCGGGTGGTGGATACACCCGAACTAACTCAGCAGCACATCACTCACCAGAAATTGACTCATACAGTATCAAACATTCCACATCCTCTATGCAGACTGTGCTCGGCATCTCCAAAAACTGCTTCAATATCTGGCCATTTACTTTAAACTTGACACTACTCTTAGGATACGGTATTTCGACTGCACCGTAGGGAAAAATATGTAAAACAACATAGGGATTCGTCCATCGGGACCTCAATTTTCATAGAAAAACATAGAGCTTAGGGTCATAGAAAAACACTGCCATTCATAAGGTAAACTCTAAGAATATGTCTATTATGAAATAACTTAGCCCTCCCTTTGTACGATCGAACATTCTTATATGCCTCAGCTCTAATCTCGTCTACCTCACTCAATTATAGTTTCCTCTCCTCACCAGCCTTAGTCAAGTCATAGTTCAACATCTTGATGGTTCACCAAGCTTTATGTTTAATCTCAATAGGGAGATGACAATGTCTACCATAAACAATCATATAAGGTGACATACCTAAGGGAGTCTTAAATGCCCTCCTATAAACCCATAAAGTATCTATAAGCTTGTCGGCCTAATCATTTCTGTTCTTGCTTGTAGTCTTCTTAAATGTCTGCTCAATCGGCCCATTGGATACTTCAACCCTACTAGTCTGCAGAGGATATGGGGTGCCAACTCTATGAACTATGGAGTATCTACTCAATAAAGCATCAAAAGGCTTATTAGTAAAGTGGGTACCTTAATTACTAATGATAACTCGGTGCATGCCAAATCTAGCAAATTTGTTTTCCCTAAATGACTTCACAAACACTTTGGCATCATTGATCCTAGTAAGGATGACCCATACCCACTTAGAAACATAATCCACAGCTAACAAATATACCAATTCCCAAAAGAAGATGGAAATGGTCCCATGACATACATACCCCATACATCAAAAATCTTCACCACAATGATGGGATTAAGTGGTATCATATCTCTCCTGCTAATCTTACCCATCTGTTGGCACCTAGGACAACTCTTACAATATTCAAAATCATCCTTAAATAAGGTAGGCCAATAGAAACCACATTGAAGAAGTTTGACTGTTATTTTTTTCACTAAAATGCCCCTCACATGCTTGATCATGACAAAATGAAAGGACAATCTTAACCTCATGATCGGGAATACACCTTTTAAAGACTTGGTTATTACAATGCTCAAATAAGTAAGGGTCATCCCCGATAAAGAATTTCACCAGTTGAAAAAACAGTCTCTATGATTCTTAGTCTAGCCCTCAAGAATCCTACCAGATACTAAGTAGTTCACAATGTCAGCGTACCAAGGGTTAGTGTGAACTGCAAATAATTGCTCATCAAGGAAGCATTCAGGAATGTTGGCCTTATCCTTTCTACCATAGATAATCCTAGACAAGTGGTTAGCAATGAAGTTCTCAGAACATTTCTTATCCTTGATCTCACAATCAAATTCTTACAAAAGCAAAATCAAACTCACAAGTTTAGGCTTAGCATCTTTCTTAGAAAGAAGGTGCTTAAGAGCAGAGTGATTAGTATAAACGATCACATAAGATCCAATCAGGTAAGGTTTAAACTTTTCAAAACCAAAGATTACCCAAAAAAAAAGAATCTTTCTCAGTAATAGTGTCATTTAGTTGGGCGTCATTTAAAGTGTGACTAGTATAATAAATGACATGGAGTTTTTTATCAACATATTGTCCTAAACAACCACAACGGGATAGTTAGATACATCACACATTAACTTACAATGCTCTGCCCAGATGGGAGGATGAAGAATAGGAGCAGAGGTTAAGACTTCCTTAAGCTTAGCAAATACCATATGACACTCCTCAGAGAAGTGAAATGGCACATCCTTAGCTAAAAGATTAGCCAAAGGCTTAGCTACCTTACTAAAGTCTTTAATAAAACAACGATAGAAGCCAGCATGTGCAAGAAAAGACATCACCTCTTTCACATAAGTGTGAGGGGGAAGATGAACAATCAAATTAGTCTTAGCCTTATCTACTTTAATTCCATCTTTAGAAATAACATGGCATAAGAGTGTCCCCTCTCTCACCATAAAATGGCATTTCTCCTAATTCAAGTTAAAATTTTCTTCATATGCCTTTGCAACACTTTTCTAGATTAGACAAACAAACATCAAAGGAAGACCCAAACACACCAAAATCATCCATCAAAATTTTCATGCACTATTTAACTAAATGTGAGAAAATAGAAATCATGCACCTCTAAAAGGTAGCAGGAGCATTATAGGGCATAAAAGGCATTCTCCTAAAAGCATGTGTACTGAAAAGGCAGGTGAAACCAGTCTTCTCTTGATCCTCAAGAGCAATAAAGATCTGGTTAGCCAGAATATCTATCTAAAAAGCAATAGAAAGAATGTCCAACCAACCTCTCTAACATTTGGTCAAGGAAGGGAATGGAAAATTGGTATTTCCCAATGACAGCATTCAATTTCCTATAATCAATGCAAATAGGCTAACCCAAAAATAACTCGAGTGGGAACTAACTCATTCTTATCATTCCTAACCATAGTAATACTAATCTTTTTAGGAATAACTTGAACCGAACATACCTACTCACTATTAGAAATGGGATAAATAATCCCATAGTCTATCCACTTAAGCACTTCCTTTCCAACTACTTCTTATGAGGTTGGATTAAAGCGCCTTTGACGGTCATGGTAGGGCTTGGCATTATCCTCTAAATGGATTCTATGCTGTACAATTGAGGGTTAATACCCTTGATATCCCATAAAGTCCAACTTATGGCTTCCTTGTTCTCTCTAAGTAAGGCAATTAGTTTTTCCTCATGGTCCTAATCTAACACAGAAGCAATAATGATAAGTAAAGATTCATGGGGTCTTAAAAAAGAGTACTTAAGAGAATTAAGAAAGGTTTGAATTCAAAAGAAGGAGAAAGGGAATCAAACTCAAAAGCAGAAGCAACCAAATAGTCAGCAGCAGAGCATAAGTCATTAAACTCAAACACATCATATTCAAGTTCATCATGAATTAGAAAAGGCTTATATTCAGCAGCAAACATGTCATTAAACTCATCATCAAACACAGAGTCCTCTACCCAGTTAAGAGTAGAAGTCTCCATATCATCAAAACCAAAAGACTATTTTTGCAAATTAAAAATATTCATCTCTAAAGTCATGTTACAAAAAGACAGTCTCATCATGCCATTTTTGCAGTAATTAGAGCATTGACAGTAGCTAAGAAAGGATGTCCTAAAATAACAGGGGCTTGACTAGCTTTATTAACCACCTTTTCATTCTCATGCACAACAAAGTCTACTAGATAAATAAATTCACCCACCTTAATAAGCACATCCCATACTATGCCGCTAGGCAATCTTGTCGATCTATCAACTAGCTAGATGACCATTTTGGTAGGTTTCAGCTTACCTAACCCTAGCTTCTCATACTCAGTGAAAGGTAACAAATTGACACTGGCCCCTAAGTCGAGCAAAACTCTATGAAGGAGCTGGTCCCCTATGATTATCAAAATAGTAGGGAAACTATGATAATTGTGTTTCACTAGGATCTAGTGAGAAACTAATAAAATTAGCACCAAAGGCTAAGAAAGCCTTCTTAGAAACATTAGTGGCTCTCTTAATAGTACATAGATCCTTCAAAAATCTAGCATAAGGAGGCATATGCTGAATAGCATCAAGCAACTAGATGTTGATCTTGACTTGAGAGAAAATCTATCTTATCTTATCAACATGAGCTTGGTCTTTCTTTTTCAACCTATGAGGGAAAGGAGATAAAGGCTTATAAAGTCACTCAACAACCGAAGATAAAGAAGAATCCTTAGGAGATGAGGGATCCACTAAATCAGCAGAATCTTTCTTCTGAGACTCCTCGTGATCAGAAAATGGGTTAGAAGGAAGAGGATCATTAGAAGAATCAATATGGACACCATCAGTAGTATCCCCTAACTTACTGGCTGAACCAGTTTCTAGAGAAAAAGGGTGAAGAATTTTGAAAGAACCCGTGGGGGTATTTATAAGGTGCTTTAAATTTTCTCCTTAATTACCAATCTCTTGACCTAATCTAAGAGATATAACTGCGTTTACTTTCTTTATAATCTCACTAGGGTTGACTCAAAAAGAAGAAGATGAGGCCTGACCTATAGGGTTTACCTCTGATTGACTAGAAAAAAAAAAATACTTGGTTCCCTAGTAGATGATACTAATTGGGAAAGTTGTTTAGCCATAATTCTCATCATCTTTTCCTTACTGGCATTATCATTCTGTCTACGTTACTATTAATTCTCCTCTGAATCTTATCAATATCAGTGTAATCAGGAGGAGGCTGACTGAGCAACAGGAGGTGGAGGTCTAGGCGAATGAGGCACACCTTAGAAAAATAGTCTCTAAAAATAGTTAGAAGGATGGGAGTTAGGCGAGAGTTGGTTCAAGGAAATACTCTAGGTTGGGAGTTACATACCGTAACATTTGGTCCACTACTCTAAGAAAGGTTAGAGTGATTACTCTAGCTTCGGTTTATAATAAAGGAAGAATGGGTCATTCTTAGATCTTTAACAGGCCATACTCACTTGCTTCTTTCCGGTTGATAACTGGTGAGCAAAATAAACATATGCACTTAATGTATGATCTAAGGCCTGACAGTGAGAATACAACACCATAAAAGTCTATAAAGTCTAGAGAGTATGAATAGATGACCCCTTCAACATGTTCTCTAAAACTGTTATCTTGGACTCGGAGGTGACTCACATCAGAAACAAAATGCATTCCACCCCTAGCAAGCCTAGAACTTAGACTGTCAACTCTAGCGACTTTCCATTGCATGCTCTTCTCAACTAAGTCCTCTAAAAATTCTCACCCAGTAGTGGTGCTCTAAGAAAGCAAGTCACCCTGACATATGGACTCTAGCATGGTTCTAGTTTGTTGGTCAAGTCCTTCATAAATATTTTAACACAAATGTGCTTGGTCTAAACCATAATGGGACATTAAGCCAATGAATTCTTAAACTTGTCTAAGTATTTCCAAAATGATTCCCTTTCTAGTTGAACAAATTGACTAATTTCATTCCTTAGTTTTATAGTCTTGGCATTAAGAAAATATTTTCTTAAGAACAACTTAACAAGGTCATCCCAAGTAGAAATAGAATTAGCAGCCAAGCCATACAACCATCTTTTAGCAACACCTTCTAAAGCAAATGAATTAATTTTATTCTCACCACATCAACAGATATATTACGGAAATGCATCGTGAAACAAACTTCTTCAAATTCCTTTAAAACAAACATACATCCTCTAAACTAGTAAATTTAGGGAGCATTTGATTGTAATAAGGTCTTAACTCAAAGGTCACAATAGGTTTTGGGTTAGGAAAATTAAAACATGATGACAAAGTGGTCCCAGGAGGATAAAAATATAAAGCAAATTCCTTTTTTTAAGGTCAAGTTTAGGCTAATCATGTAATGTTTACACCCACAAAAGGAGTTTTGGTCTTTTTCTTTTTTTTTTAAATTTTTTCACACAAAACAAAATCAGAAAATAAACTAAACCTAAAATAAAACCAAAACAGAAAACACAAAATAAACTAAAATGAAAACAAAAAATAAACTAAAACCTAAACAAACAAAAGCTAAAATAAAATCAAAAAGAAAATCAAACTCCAAATTCAAAACCTTTTACATAGAAAATTTAGTTGAATCATAGAGAACATGGACATAAGTTTTTGCATTTCTTTCTAACCTATAACAGTGCAAAAAAAATCATAATAGAAAACTATTTCCATAAATTGCTAAAAATTTCAGAAATGCCTAAAAATTCCATAAAAATTCACCAAGACTCTAAAATTCCCTAAGAATCTACTGAAAATATCAAAACAACAAAATTAGTCCCGGATTAGCCTGGAAAAATTGAAATGAGCCGTCGTAAACTTAGACTCGATCTATGCCCGAGTTATATTTTCCTTTCTACTTTTTCCTTCTCATTTGATCCAATGTCTTGTCTTCCTTTTCTTGGCATCTTATTCAAGCAATTTATCAATTGTTTTCAAACCCTCACAATCCCTAGAAAATAAAATAAAACTATAAGGCCCGTGTACGTTGTTTCTGTCAAGCTGTTGTAACGCCTTTTCACGTTATAAAAATTTATTTTATTTATTTAACGACACGAGTTAAATAATTATTGACGTGCCTATGTGAGCGATGATTTTATTAAAAAGAATATTTTTGTCGCCAGTAGTAATATTATTGTTATTAGTTTTGAAAATCATTCAATGATTTTTAATAAGCGTTATCAACGGTTATTAACGAGTACTAAATCGATTAAGAACCCGAATACGATTAAGTTATCAACCTTAGGAGTAGTTCGGTGTTTATTAAATCGAACCTGACTATATTTGGGAACGAGTAATCGATGAAATATTATATCACCAATTGGGGTTTAGAATTCGGGTTGCGCATTAGACTAGTGGTGTCGAATATGAACTAGCTTGGGACAAAAAAATAAAGAGAGGGAGGGGTATTTTGGACATTTCGTGCGACACCCCTTTTTCCTCCTTGGCTGCTTGTGAACCCCCTCGATGGCCTTTCTCTCTCTCTCTCCTCTTTGTTTCATCTTCTTCCCCCTCTCCTCCTCCATTAACGCGGCTCCTAAGCTCAATTGGCAGCTGATTTTTGCCACCTCCTACCTGTAAATTCCCCCATTCGACCACCCTTCCACTTGGTGAACGTTGGGAGCGAAACTGGGCCGAAATTCGAAGCTCCTTGCCGTGGTTGTGGAGGGTTTTGGACGCCAAATTGAACCTCGAGCGCGTGCCCAGGTAAGGCCATGCAATTTAGCTTCTAGTTGCTTTCGATCTTCTATAAATTGGAGTTAGAATTCGCACTTCAAACACCCAATTCAATCTCAAGCTAGTAAGTGAAATTGGGTTTGTTTTAGGGTTCGAATTTGGAAGTTTGGGCATGTATTAGGCTCGAGTGGGGTCTGCTTGTGTGTGGGTGAGGAATTTGGAGTCGTTCGCGCCCTAAAGTCAAGCCAGTTAAGCCTTCGATCGAACACCTAGCTTGGAATAGAGGTGGGGATTTCCTTACCCCTAAATTACTATTAATTTAAATGATTTTAGCTAAATTTAGTTGATGCATGATAATTCAAGTTCAAAAATCAATTTGGGTAAGTTAGAATCGATATTGAGAAATTACACACATGGTATTGATCTTAGTTAATCGCTTGTTGAGTAAACGCATGTTTGAACGAACCGATTAAATTGAGGATTCGAAAGTAAATAAAATGCTGATAGTGGGTTGTTGTAGCATCAATTGTCACACTTGAAAGACTATTCAATGCTTCGGGGTGCTAGTTGGGCAGTTGAAGAAATTGTGGTGTAAACTGAATTATGTCTAAAAGATATGGCTAAATCAGTTTAGACATGTTAATGGTTTATTCGTGGTAATTACAAAGGAAATAGTATGCCTACAAATACTGGTTTGCGAACTAGAAAGTAAATATCACTTGAAGTTTCTATTTGCGTCAGTTTAGTACGTTAAATTCTATGGTGGCTATTAAGCATGAATGCCATACCTATATACGATTGTTTTATGTATTGTTGGTTTGTTTAAGAAAATATTAAACCGAGTTGGAAGTTGGGTGGAACTATTGACTGGTTTGAGATTCTTGTGGTCGGTGGTGTGTGAGGAGGGAGTTAGGGTTGTGAATTGCCACAATCGTGTGGATTGCGAGGCCATGTGTAGCTTAATGAGTTGTGATAAGAAGTGTATAAATGTGCTATATGTGAACCCTTTTCCCCCGCTATGCTACATGATGTTATGTGATTAATTCTTGAAACTTTAAACATCTTTAAAAAGAAAAGGTTATTTAGAAAGTTTATTTTACACATTTGAAAATACTTTTACGTTTGTCAGTTGTTTATTCGCGTGTTAGGACATCTAAAGTGTAAAAAATTCCTAAACCGTCGAACTGCTCAGTTAGTGACTCGACTGAGTAGTCGATAGGTTTAGGAAGTTCAAAAGCAAACTAAAAGTGAGTTTGAAAAGCTTTTTAAGGTATTGGTTTGGATATGACCCCCCCTCGTGTTTAAAAGGATTTAAACGACCCGAAAAAGAGCACCCTAAAGTGCTAATTGTGAAGCTTAACTTATTTGCATGCTATTTGCTTAAATCTATATTAGGTTTCAATTAAAGAGCCAGTAAGTCCATAATGACTTTAAGAAGCATTTGTGTTGAAAACGCGAAAAGGAAACCCTAAATTGCCTTATAAACGAGTCAAGTACTTGAAGTTATTGAATGATAGCAAGTTTGCGAACGTTTTAAGCCTTTGGTTTATTTATACACCCTTTTTGAGTTAAAAAGTAATTTTCAAGCAAATCTAGCTCGCATTTATTGCTAACTAAGTATTTAAGCCTCAAATGGATTTCTATTTCGAGCTTAGTTTGAATTAAACATTAACTAAGCATGTTATGTCTCAAATAAGTTTCGATCTACGAGTTAGTAAACGTATTACATTTATACGAAGTTTATAAGTCGAAAACGAAGTCGTTTTATGATTTAGTAAACCTAATACATTTATACGAAGTTTATAAGTTGAAGACAAAGTCGTTTTATGATTTAGTAAACCTAATGCATTTATACGAAATTTATAAGTTGAAAACGAAGTCGTTTTATGATTTAGTAAATTCAATACGTTTATACGAAGCTTCTAAGTTGAAAACGAAGTCGTTTTACGATTTAGCAACCTTATTACATTTGCATGTAGCTTCTAAGTTGAAAACGAAGTCGTTTTATGATTTAGTATACCTAATACGTTTATACGAAGTTTATAAGTTGAAAACGAAGTCGTTTTACGATTTAGTAAACTTAATACGTTTTTACAAACCTTCTAAGTTGAAAACGAAGTCGTTTTACGATTTAGTAACCCTATTACATTTACATGTAGCTTCTAAGTTAAAAATGAAATCGTTTTATGATTTAGTAAACCTAGTACGTTTATACGAAGTTTATAAGTTGAAAACGAAGTCGTTTTACGATTTAGTAAACTTAATACGTTTATACAAAGCTTCTAAGTTGAAAACGAAGTCGTTTTACGATTTAGCAACTCTATTACATTTAGATGTAGCTTCTAAGTTGAAAACAAAGTCGTTTTATGATCTAGTAAACTTAATATGTCTATACGAAACTTCTAAGTTGAAAACGAAGTCGTTTTACGATTTAGCAACCCTATTACATTTATACAAAGCATTTAAGGTAGAAACTAAGTCGTTTCACGATTTAGTAAACATCTTACGTTTATAAGAAGCTTTGGAGTTATTTACGAAGTTGACTTATGTGTTAGCAAACTTATTACAATTATGAGAAGCTTTTAAGCTATTTACAACGTCAATTTACGAGATAGCAAACTTATTCTGCTTATAAGAAGTTTTTAAGCCAAAAACGAATGAACTATAAATATTTCGAAAGGTTATGATCATTTTGTTTAAAAGTAATATTTCAGCAAAGTAAGCAACTGAAGAAGAGAAATAAAATACATTTTTAAAGGCTAAGAAAATGCTAGGCAATTAGCCAGTGTTATGAACTGGACTCAAGATATACATTATCTTGGTGTGAGCTGTTCCTCAAAACTGGATGCAAAGCTGGCGTGAGTTGTTTCCCCCTAAAGAAATGTTACGAACTGGACTCAAGATATAAATTATCTTGGTGTAAGCTGTTCCTAGGAACTGGACTCAAGATATGAATTATCTTGGTGTGAGTTGTTCCCCTGGTAGATTATGAAGTGTGATGCGTAAGAAAACCATGAGGGGGACTGGACTCAAGATATGATTATCTTGGTGTAAGCTGTTGCCCCACAGAGGACAATATTGAAGTTAGAGTTTGTCTGCTGAGATGCATTTTGGCCAAAAGTTAAGTACGTATACCCCAGGGATAACGTAGATTAAGAGTGACAATCTCACTTAAGGGTAGCGTTGACCTCCCCTAGCCAGCATAATAAGATGTTTTTATGTTATAAGTATGTTCCTAATAAATATGAGATTTGGTAGTTTGCCATTTTAAGCAGTTCAAAAAGAAAGAAAGTCCTTCTAAAGAAATACGAGCCTCGAAAGGCCAAGTAAAGCATTTTTAAGAAAAGAAGAAAGATGTCAAATGTACGAAATTTGCATATATTTTATGAATGTGTTCTGAATATAGTTTAAATGAATTTCAAGTGTAGTTTGGTTGCATCCTAGTAATGCATTGAACGTTTAAGTCCTTAAAGGTGCTTATTATAAGAAATAATGTTCCTTGCAAAGCTTTTCTTACCAATTTGGGTGCCTCAGAAGTTTTTAGAAGAGTTGTAAGTTTTAAAGGAGTTTGTATTATTTATAAATTGTTCGTAGAATATAACGTGAGTCACTATGTTTTCACAAGTGTGTTTGAAAGCATCGTTCTTGTGCTACATGAATACATGCCTGAATGCTTGTTAGAAAGGAAGGATGGTCACTAAAGGCCTAGGAATGAGTTGAGAGGCTAGCGTAAAGTATACAAGTGGTAAACTCTCTTTGGAGACTTTGATTGCCTAATATGATAGTAGTATACTAATATGTGATATGTGATTATTATTGGTATGAATGCCTGCAAATGGTTTTGGTTTTAAGGGGTAAGGGAGTTCTCACTGAGCGTGTGGCTGCTCACCCCTTTACTTATTCCCTTTTCCAGGTTTGGTTTGGACAAGTATAAGAGATATGTTGAAGTTGTTTTGATGCCGACCCCTCAGGAGTCTCTGCCAGCTTTGCAAAGTGTTTAATGCCTACCACGTTGTAAAATTTTAAATTCATTGTTGCATGTGAAAGCATGTAGCTGGCTCTGTATCTATATATGTATCACTCTTACCCTTGTTTTAGTTGTTGATCGTCAGTGATCCGGGCGAGTGGCCCGACGTTACGAACTTGAGTTATTTTAACATATGTTATAGCTAATTACCAATTACAGGTACCCTTAGCTGAGCTAAGACCCCAGAATATTGCTAAAATAGGGGGAGCTCTTGCAGTTTTATTCCAGATAGACTATCTAAATGCTAGTCCAAACCCTCGATCTTCAAGAGCCTTAAGGATTTCCCTTTAGGAAGTCCTGGCAATGTGACTTTCCCTAGGTTGGGGGCATTACATTAGGTGGTATCAGAGCCAGGTTTGCATTATGCATTTAGATAGCATAATAGGCATGTGCTATATGAAGATACGTGACTTATGTGGTTATGTGGTTGTGTCTTGCCTGGTATTACTTGTATCAACAAGTGTATAATTTATAATATGTATGTATATGCCGGTTCTTCCCTTACCATCTCAGTGGTAGTGTAGGATAGTTTTCCTCATCGTTGACCGCATTTATCTACCTCTGTGGTTGGCCACATGGAATGTGGTTATATTCTAGCATGCAATGGATGATGGGGAAAAGGTTGGGGAGGGGAACTTTAATTTCTGTGAAGCGGTTTGGTTCCATTGCAAGAAGATTAACTGCAGAAGTGGTGAATCTTATGAGATGACTTATGAAATTCTAGAGGGGTAGAAGAAAAGGATTTGCATATGGTGTTCATTTATATTAAGAAGGCTTGTGATAGGGTACCTTGAGAAATGCGTTGGAATTGTGAAGACTAAGGATTGGGATGTTAGGAAGAGACCTAAATGACCTCCTTGTTGATATTAGGTTATATCAAGGATTGGCTTTAAACCTTTTTTTAGTAGTCTCGGATGAGTTCACAAATGACATATAGGATGAAATACTGTGGTAAATGTTGTTTGCCAATAAGTTGAATGTACTTTTAGTTTATTTTCCTTAAATTGTGAAGTACTAGGATGGTGAGATTTCCCGTGACTCCTAAGTCACGCTATCAACGTTTAACAAAGTAAGTGCAGTTGGTGCTGACCAAGCGTCATGGATTCACTGGTTTGTGTAAGCATGCATGTGTATTTCCTTTGAATAAGATGTGATATGCGCATATGACTATATGAAGGTTGAACTGAACTAGACTTGAGGCTATATATAACAACTCTTGCCATTTGCGAATCATTTCATTAACCAAGGAGTCTACCCTAGTTGTAATTAGAACTAAGTGATTCCTTATGTAATCGTGTGACAGATGCCTCCTCGACGTGAACTTATACCAAAACTAACTGCCATGGAGATGATATGTCAATTTAATAAGCTTAAGCCTCCCAAGTTTGAAGGAGGAGCTGACCCTATGGTATATGAGGAGTGGCTTCGGAGAATGGAAAACTTATTTGAGATCATGGAGTGTCCTAAGAGGTTCAAGGTGCACCTAGCCGCTTACCAATTTAAAAAAGGAGCTAAATTCTGGTGAGGGACAGTGAAACCTAGGTTAGGTGAACCTGTAACCTGGAACCAACTGAAAGCCTTAATGGATGCTCAATGTTACCCTTGAGACGTAAGAAGGGTTAAGGAATAGGAGTTTTTATGCTTGAAACAAGGAGAAATGAGCATGATGGAATATGATGCGAAGTTCAATGAGCTGAGCCGATTTGCTCCAAATCAGGTGGCCACCGAAGAAATGAGAATGGACCACTTCGAACAGCGATTAAAATGAGAAATAAAGCAGATAATAGCAAGGTACGCCTATGCCAACTTTTAAGAAATGTACCAGAGGGCTGTGAAAGTAGCCCGCATCACAGATGAGACCAAGATTGAAAACAAAGGAAAGGGCCGAGCAAAGAGGGAAATTGGCCCTCGAGAATCCAATTCCCAAGGAAGCAGAAACTCTAGAAGGTTTAAATCTGAGATAAAATAGGATAAGTGAAAGCAAGCCGTCCAATGGAAACCAAGGAAAACCTGTGGTCAGTGTAGACGTTAGCACCTTGGCCCATGCAGAAGGCTCATGGTTTGAATGTGGTGATATGGGTCACAAAGCCACTAATTGTCCAAGGGTCACATGGAATAGTTGGGGTCACACTTAGAGATCCAGAACGGGAATCAAGCCAATGGCACAACGAGATCGCCTAACCATTAGTACTCCCTCAGGGGACAGTAAAAGCAACCAGAAGCCACAAACTGGCAGTCGGATGCTTAACTAGAAGGAAAAGAGACTTGGGAACCTGCCAACATAGGGTCAGGTATTCTCTTGATAACCGACTTTATGCCCCCATCCCATCATTCTAGTACTGCTCGCCTTTTTGTCATTCTTGAATTGCAAAGGAACTTGTTTGTAAACCTCATGAGAAGCGTATGCAACATTTCATAACCTCTTTCTTAAAAACTATCTGCTATACCGATCATACTTATTGAGATCAAGTTGTTATAGTGCGAGGGAGAGCGCTCCCTGATGATTTGGTTCGAGTAGGAATCCAAGGATGGGATGCTATGGTGAAGGCAGAATGAATAACTAAGCGCAAAGTGACTTGGTTGTGAAAGAAATACGGGTGAAGTACACCCATTAATTCCTCCAAGTAAGTAATTTCGAGGACAAAAATCTTTTAAGGGGGGAGAGTGTAAGCCCCGCGTACGTTGTTTCTGTCAAGCCGTTGCAACGCCTTTTTACGTTATAAAAATTCATTTTATTTATTTAACTATACGAGTTAAACTAATTATTGATGTGCCTATGTGAGCGATGATTTTATTAAAAAGAATATTTTTGTCGCCAGTAGTAATATTATTGTTATTAGTTTTGAAAATCATTCAATGTTTTTTAGTAAGCATTATTAACGGTTATTAATGAGTACTAAATCGATTAAGAACCCGAATACGATTAAGTTGTCAACCTTAGGAGTAGTTCAATGTTTATTAAATCGAACCTGACTGTATTTGGGAACGAGTAATCGATGAAATATTAGATCATCAATTTGGGTTTAGAATTCGGGTTGCGAATTAGACTAGTGATGTCGAATATGAACTAGCTTGGGACAAAAAAATAAAGAGAGGGAGAGGCATTTTGGACATTTCGCCGACGCCCCTTTTTCCTCCTTGGTTGCCCATAAACCCTCCCGATGGCCTTTCTCTCTCTCTCCTCTCTGCTTCATCTTCTTCCTCCTCTCCTCCTCCGTTAACGCGGCTCCTAAGCTTAATTGGCAGCCGATTTTCGCCACCTCCTTCCTGCAAATTCCCTCATTTGACCACCCCTTCCACTTGGTGAACGGTGGGAGCGAAACTGGGCCGAAATTCAAAGCCCCTTGCCGCAATTGTGGAGGGTTTTGGATGCCAAATTGAACCTTGAGCGCGTGCCCAGGCAAGGCCATGCAATTTAACTTCTAGTTGCTTTCAATCTTCTACAAATTGGAGTTAGAATTCGCACTTCAAACACCCAATTCAATCTCAAGCTAGTAAGCGAAATTGGGTTTGTTTTAGGGTTCGAATTTGGAAGTTTGGGCGTGCATTAGGCTCGAGTGGGGTCTGTTTGTGCGTGGGTGAGCAAGAGCCGAAGAATTTGGAGTCGTTCGAGCCCTAAAGTCAAGCTGGTCACGTCTTTAATCGAACACCTAACTTGGAATCGAGGTGGGGATTTCCTTACCCTTAAATTACTATTAATTTAAACGATTTTAGCTAAATTTCATTGATGCACGATAATTCTAAGTTTAGAAATTAATTTGGGTAAATTAGAATCGATATTGAGAAATTACAAGCATGGTATTGATCTTGGTTAATCGCTTGTTGAATAAACGCATGTTTGAATGAACCGATTAAATTGAGGATTCGAAGGTAAATAAAATGTTGATAGTGGGTTGTTGTAGCATCAGTTGTCGCACTTAAAAGACTATTCAATGCTTCGGGGTGCTAGTTGGCCAGTTGAAGAAATTGTGGTGTAAACTGAATTATGTCTAAAAGTTATGGCTAAATCAGTGTGGGCATGTTAATGATTTATTCGTGGTAATTACAAAGGAAATACTATGCCTGCGAATATTGGTTTGCGAACTAGGAAGTAAATATCGCTTGAAGTTTCTATTTGCGTCAGTTTAGTGCGTTAAATTCTATGATGGCTATTAAGCATGAATGCCATACCTATATACGATTGTTTTACGCATTGTTGGTTTGTTTATGACAATATTAAACCGAGTTGGAAGTTGGATGGTTCGAGGTGGAACTATTGAATGGTTTGAGATTCTTATGGTTGGTGCTGTGTGAAGAGGGAGTTAGGGTTGTGAATTGATGCAATCGTGTGGATTGCGAGGCCATGTGTGGTTTAATGAGTTGTGAAAAGAAGCGTATAAATGTGTTATGTGTGAACCCTTTTCCCCCGATATGCTATGTGACGTTATGTGATTAATTTTTGAAAATTTTGACATCTTTAAAAAGA
Source organism: Carnegiea gigantea (assembly GCA_029747015.1). Taxonomy (NCBI): domain Eukaryota; kingdom Viridiplantae; phylum Streptophyta; class Magnoliopsida; order Caryophyllales; family Cactaceae; genus Carnegiea; species Carnegiea gigantea. The sequence continues at coordinate 65,190 of JAKOGI010002279.1, forward strand.
AAAGGTCATTTAGGAAGTTTGTTTTACACGTTTGAAAATACTTTTACGTTTTTCGGTTGTTTATTCGCGAGTTAGGACGTCTAAAGTGTAAAACAGTCCTAAACTGTCGAACTGCTCAGTTAGTGACTCGACTGAGTAGTCGATAGGTTTAGGAAGTTCAAAAGTAAACTAAAAGTGAGTTCGAAAAAGTTTTTAAGGCATCGGTTTGGGTATGAACCCTTCTCGTGTTTAAAAGGATTTAAACGACCCGAAAAAGAGCATCTTAAAGTGCTAATTATGAAGCTTAACTTATTTGCATGCTATTTGCTTAAGTCTCTATTGAGTTTCGATTATCGTGCTAGTAAGTCCATAATGACTTTAAGAAGCATTTGTGTTGAAAACGCAAAAAGTAAACCTTAAATTGCCTTATAAATGAGTCAAGTACTTGACTTTTTTGAATGATAGCAAGTTTGGGAATGTTTTAAGCCTTTAGCTTATATATACACCCTTTTTGAGTTAAAAAGGAATTGTCAAGCAAATCTAGCCCGCATTTATTGCTAACTAAGTATTTAAGTCTCAAATGAATTTCGATTTCGAGCTTAGTTTGAAATAAACATTAACTAAGCACGTTATGTCTCAAATAAGTTTCGATCTACGAGTTAGTAAACATATTACGCTCATCCGAAATTTATAAGTTGAAAACGAAGTCGTTTTACGATTTAGTAAACTTAATACGTTTATACAAAGTTTATAAGTTGAAAACGAAGTCGTTTTGCGATTTAGTAAACTTAATACGTTTATACGAAGTTTATAAGTTGAAAACGAAGTCGTTTTGCGATTTAGTAAACTTAATACGTTTATACGAAGCTTCTAAGTTGAAAACGAAGTCGTTTAACGATTTAGTAAACTTAATACGTTTATACGAAGTTTCTAGTTGAAAACGAAGTCGTTTTACGATTTAGCAACCCTATTACATTTACATGCAGCTTGTAAGTTGAAAACGAAGTTGTTTTATGATTTAGTATACCTAATACATTTATACGAAGTTTATAAGTTGAAAACGAAGTCGTTTTACGATTTAGTAAACTTAATACGTTTTTACAAAACTTCTAAGTTGAAAACACAGTCGTTTTACGATTTAGTAAACTTAATACGTTTTTACAAACCTTCTAAGTTGAAAACGAAGTCGTTTTACGATTTAGCAAACATGTAGCTTCTAAGTTGAAAACTAAGTCGTTCTATGACTTAGTAAACCTAATACGTTTATACGAAGTTTATAAGTTGAAAACGAAGTCGTTTTACAATTTAGTAAACTTAATGCGTTTATACGGAGCTTCTAAGTTGAAAACGAAGTCGTTTTACGATTTAGCAACTCTATTACGTTTAGATGTAGCTTCTAAGTTGAAAACGAAGTCGTTTTACAATTTAGCAAACTTAATACGTCTATACGAAGCTTCTAAGTTGAAAACGAAGTCGTTTTACAATTTAGCAACCCTATTACATTTATACAAAGCATTTAAGGTACAAACTAAGTCGTTTCACGATTTAGTAAACACCTTACGTTTATAAGAAGCGTTGAAGTTATTTATGAAGTTGATTTACGTGTTAGTAAATTTATTACGATTATGAGAAGCTTTTGAGCTATTTACGAAGTCAATTTACGAGATAGCAAACTTATTCTGCTTATAAGAAGTTTTTAAGCCAAAAATGAATGAACTATAAACGTTTCGAAAGGTTATGGTCATTTTGTTTAAAAGTAATATTTTAATAAAGTAAGCAACTGAAGAAGAGAAATGAAATAAGTTTTTAGAGGCTAAGAAAATGCTAGGCAATTGGCCAGGGTTACGAACTGGACTCAAGATATGAATTATCTTGGTGTGAGTTGTTCCTGAAAACTGGACGAAACGATTCCCCCTAAAGAAATGTTAGGAATTGGATTCAAGATATAAATTATCTTAGTGTGAGCTATTCCTGGGAACTGGACTCAAGATATGAATTATCTTGGTGTGAGCTGTTCCGCTGATAGATTATGAAGTGTGATATGTAAGAAAACCTTGAGGGGGACTGGACTCAAGATATGATTATCTTGGTGTGAGTTGTTGCCCCACAGAGGACAATATCGAAATTAGAGTTTATCTACTGAAACGCATTTTGGCCAAAAGTTAAGTATGTATACCCCGGGGATAATGTAGATTAAGAGTGATAATCTCACTTAATGGCGGTATTGACATCCCCCAACCAGCACAATAAGATATTTTTACGTTATAAGTATGTTCCTAATAAATATGAGATCTGGCAGTTTGCCCTTTTAAGCAGTTCAAAAAGAAAGGAAGTCCTTTTAAAGGAATACGAGCTGTTAGATTTTAATCCAGAAGGACACAAGAGGGGGGTGAATTGTGTCTACCAATTTTTTGAACTGTTTCAAAAACACTCGTGAGAACTATTTGGAGTAAGTATTTCTAGTGAGACAGAGACAAACTTATTTCAGAACACTCGTGAGACCTGTTTGCGATGTACATTCTCAGTGAAACAGAAACGACAGTAATTTGGGGAAACAGTAAAGGAGACACAATATTTTTACGTGGAAAACCACCTCTGGCCCAACTAAGGTGTAAAAACCATGACCTACCACTTGTAGGATTTCAGCAAACACTTTCACTAAACCGGGTCGAACACGTTACAACCGCAACACACGTAACTTAGTCTACCAAAGACTCTAGTTACAAGCACACATCTAAAGTCTCCCTAGACTTGGACAAAATACTCATGGACACAATGTCCACACGTCTCCTAAGAGACCACGTCTAACAGTTTGGACAACCTCTAATCACGATGACGGAAAAGAGATAAAGAATACCTTACTTGAATGCTTCTAAATAAGCTAAGTGCAAGGTACAATACAGCTCCTATTATGCTAATGACGAAGATTCAATTACGCACACACTATGAAGGTTTTTCTCACAGAAAAATTCAGACTGAAAAGCAATTTCAGCACATTCAAGAACTCGTGAAAACCGGTGGAAAACCCTTGTGTAAGAATGAGGGATAAGTCTTCCTTAAATAAGGAATGTGTCAAAAATCCTTGTTCCTCTCGAATCCTTGGGCTGCAAGGAGACGAAGAAGAGGAGAACTCTTCTTTCTAAATTGTAATAGGAGATCTCTCATATCTTTCCATTTATCTTATCTTTCCAAAAATAAGATATATTTGGTGGATATTCTTCCAAAAAATAAAATCAAATCTTTTAACAATATTTTTAGTGAAAGAAATCCTTTTTTGACTCAAATACCATTAGGAAAGTTATTCCTAATTTGTTTCTAGAAAATCGACAGTGAACAAATCCCTTAAAAAAATGTTTGAACATCGGATTTATGTTCTAGTCTCAGAACACTATAGTTCAGATCTCATGGACCAGTTCTGAGACAGTGTTCTGAGCCCTAAATCCATTCAAAGTGAATGCTAAATTGGAGATCTTCTACTTGGCATATTAACAAGAATCTAACATACACACATTCAATCCTAAGACTCTTGTTCTCAACAAGACTTCTTGTATAAGTCCATACTTCCACTTCCAGAACTGATTGGAGGGAGTGTTCTTCACTGCTTCTGTCATAATTCCATGCAATCACTCCCGAAACTGTTCTGAGGGAGTGTTCTCAATTTCTTCACACGATGTCATCATGATGCTCTAAGCTCATTCAAACTGCTCCATATATTTGTTCGAATCCTGTCTCAACATACAACTCAAGCACAACACATAGCTCACAACACATTGACTAGGGCATTTGGATTGTCATAATCAAAACCTCATACATTAATTGGGTCAACAATTTTTCCCTTTTTGATGATGGCAAACCAAATGACCTTAAGTCTAAATAGGAGTCAAAAACTGGGTAGGATAGGCTGGTGCCAGAACAGAGATGGTCAAAATTTTATGCAAGGCACACAAGTAAGGGGAACAGTAGTGAGAGGTCAACTTAAACTAAACAAACTAATCAGGACTAAGGTCATGCTCATCTTCCTCCTTTTGACATCATTGAAACAGGGTCTAGAGGCCAAAGGTCTGAGTTCAGCATAGATGTAATCACCACCCCAGGGGTAATGTTAGAAATAGCAGTGATACACTCATGCATACAATACAGTAAGGATATTGGTCATCCGAGTGACGCACAAATAAGAAGCATAGAACAAGCAAAGATCATAAAACTATAAAAGTTATCCACGAACAGTCACAATCCAAAGTGTTCATACACCAGTAGGAGGAGCGAACACAAAAATAAGTAGCAAGGAGAGAGGGGAACATTCAAGTTCAGGTGGAAGGGAGAGAGAATTTAAAGGTAAGGGCAGAAATGGGAAGCAGAAGGGCCTTATGTCGCTGGGCATTCAGCTTCTGTTCTTCAGTAAGGGCCTTCTTAACTTCTGCAATTTCACCTTGCAGGGAGAGCTGGTCCTGCATAAGGGTGTTCAGAGTAGGGGTACTGGAGGATGATGTTTCCTTGAGAACAGGGCGGAAGGGTGTTTGGAACCCCTATTTGGAACCGGTGTTTCCACTTTTGGTCACTTAAAATCCACACCCTATTAATGTACTACCCCCTATTTCATCCGTATTCTGGAGGCTTACTCTCTTTTGCAGTGTAATCCCGGACTGCTCAAATACTAAAGTCAGCAGGAATCCATACCCCATGTCGTGGTCCTTGGACATGTTCGCAATATGGGCAATGTGGTGAATCATGATCATTGGTAAGTTGATTTTCTCACCCCGATCCAAAAGATCAGTAAGGCATATGTCCATAGGATCAACCAAATTACGTCCCTAACCCCTAGGAATGACATTCTTAATGACAAACCAAAACAGTAATCTATGCAAAGGGAGCATTTCTCCCTTACGCACAGATCGGGGCCTAGTGATTGTAGGGTCCTGAGCTAATCTTTGAGTTAGCTTGAGTAGTCTCTCCTCTCCTAATATAGTCTTATCCTCACGGACATACACAGCAAAACCATCAGCGGGCACCCCAAGTATTTCCCCTAAGTCGGCAGCATCAAACCTAAGTCTATGCCCACCAACTGTGCTGGTCACCACCCCATTGGTGACCACACAGTGGGCATAGAACTCAACCAACTCAGGAATAGAACATCCACGCTGAGTGTTCGTAAACAAGTCCAACCACCCCTGAATTCTCAGTTTCTCCAGAAACATCTCAGGCCCTTATTCCTGAAAGTAGGCTATTTTGATTACCTTCCCTCTAACTACAGATGTTTGAAGGAAGTGTTGGTATCTTTCAGGAAGGGTCATGCCTTTTTTGGTTTTCTTCCTGGAGGGTTCGGAACACTCCTCTACCTGTTCAGCTGGCTGTTCTGGCGCTGCTCTCTTAGGAGCAGAGGCTTTGGAAGGAGCAGGTTGAGGGGCCGTTTGGGCAGGTGTTTTAAGAGGTGTTTTGGGTGGTATTTGGGCTGCGGTTTTACGGGCTGTTTTCTTCTGCAGGGCAGGTATCTCAATTATATCCTCAGACAGTGTGGAAACAGAGGCAGGTCCTGAACTTCTTGTTCGACATTGATAGATCAGAGTGTTGAGAGGGACGATGGGTGTAGTGGTGGTCTTCTTTTGGCGCTTAAAGCCAGGTTTGAAGGTTGGTTGGGGAGAGGGTGTTGCGGTTCTCTTGAACCATATAATAGGTTCATCATCATCATTATCACTGTCCACAGTGAAAACAGGTGTAGGAATAGTGCTTTCTGTGCTCATCCCTTCCCCCAAATCCCTTTCACATTCAACAGATACGATAGCCTCCTTTTCAATTTTGGCCGGTTTGTACTCAACTAGTTCCTAACCAGTAATTGGGTTCGCAGAGGGGATCATCCTAGGGTTTAATGCAACAGACCCTAGATCTAAACTCTTCAGAAACTCAAAAATCGGAGTTGAAATAGAGTAAGAAAGAGGAGGAGCAATGCTCATACCAGGTGCTAGGTTGCTTGGCGATACTTCAGTCATAGTGTTGAACTAGTTACTCCCCCTTGTTCTCGACAATCAGTCCTGGAGAGAACGTGGGCAGGAGCTCTTTCGCCCAATGGAGTTGCGGTTGCCTTGGTTACTTGCCATTGGAGAAGATCGAGAGAAAGAGGTTAGGGTTTGGAGACTTTGGGAGCAGGAGGAAGGAGCGATTTCAGCCGAGTGGGCGGAGAGTGAAGAGAGGAAGGTCGATGTTTTTGGAGAGAGAAAGCAGAAGATGAGGTAGTCGGACGGTTGCTTTTCTTTTAAAGGAGAAGTTTCCTCTTCTACTTACTTTCCCGCCACGCCACTTTACTAGTGTATTTGCAAACAAGGATTGGATCAGTTCCCAGACCTTGTTCTGACTGTTAAATATTCGGTGTTTCAGGACAATAAGGGCAATATCATTAGATCTCAGCAAGTGTCAGCAATTCATATTATACACATGTGCTAGCAATAACACAATTTTTGACAACATCTTCTGAAACACATTTTATTTGGCCTAGTTTCTTTAACTAGCCAATCATTGGGGGATAAACAAGCATGTTCAAGTCCCTTTAATCATACCCAATTCAAGTCTATTCCTCTCAAACTGTTCTCTACTCAGTGCCTTTGTAAATATATCAGCAATTTATCTATCAGTGGCACAAAAATTCATTGAAATTAAGCCCTTTTCAACATTGTTTCTCAAACAGTGATGATGTATGTCAATATGCTTAGTCCTTTTGTGTTAACATGGGTTTTTGGCAATGTTAATTGCACTTGTGTTGTCACAAAATATGGGAATGCACCTTGTGTCAATACAAAAGTCCTTGAGTTGTTGTCTTATCCATAACAGTTGAGCATAACACGAGGCAGCTGGCACATATTCGACTTCTACTGTGGACATGGCAACGGAGTGTTGTTTCTTGGTTGCCTAAGATACCAATCAGGGTCTAAGAAAGTGAGCCATACCTGAGGTGCTTTTCCTATCAACTAGGAATCCAGCATAGTCAGCATCTGCATACCCAATGAGATTAAAGTTGCACCCTCGAGGATACCAAAGTGCTAAGTTAGGAGTGTGTTTTAAATACCTTAGAATCCGTTTTACAGCTTTCAAGTGTGTTTCTTTAGGATTTGACTGAAAATGGGCACTCAAACCAACACTAAAAACAATATCAGGTCTACTAGCGGTTAGGTACAGAAGCGACCCAATCATACCCCTATATAATTTTTCTTCGACTAAAGGGCTCCCATCATCTTCTACCAACCTGGTTGAAGGGGAGATGGGTGTGTCTATGGGCTTAACCGATTCCATACCAAATCTCTTAATTAATTCCTTGACATATTTTTGTTGATGAATCATAGTTCCATTTGAGATTTGCTTGATTTGTAAGCCTAAGAAGAAATTAAGCTCACCCATCATGCTCATCTCAAACTCACTCCTCATCAATTTTGAAAAATCATCACACAAATCATTGTTAGTTACCCCAAATATTATGTCATCGACATATACTTGGAGAATCAACAACTGTTCCCCCTTTGATCTGAGAAACAAGGTATTATCTACCTTACCTCTTTGAAAACCATTATCAATTAAGAATTTTGACAAACGTTCATACCAGGCTCTAGGAACTTGTTTTAGACCATGAAGAGCTTTATCAAGTTTAAAGACATGGTTAGGCAAATCATGATTTTCAAAACCAGGGGGTTGGCTTACAAACACCTCCTCTTTAAGGTATCTATTGAGGAATGCGCTTTTGACATCCATTTGGTATAGCTTGAAGTCCATGTGTGCTGCAAAGGCTACCAGGATCCAAAGAGCCTCAATCCTTGTAATAGGTGCAAATGTCTCCTCATAGTCAATCCCTTCTTCTTGGTTATACCTTTGAACCACCAGCCTAGCCTTGTTCCTAGTGATTATTCCGAACTCATCCAACTTGTTCTTGAATACCCACTTAATACCAATTATTGATCTGTCTTTTGGTCGTGGTTCAAGGTGCTAGACCTTGTTACTTTCAAACTGATGGAGCTCTTCTTGCATGGCTATAACCCAATCAGAATCTGTAAGAGCTTCATGAACAGTTCTTGGCTTAATGTTAGATAAAAAGGCATAGAACGCACAATAGTTTCTGACTTTAGAGCGAGTTTGCACGCCGGTGTTAATATCAGATATAATTTGATCGAGCGGGTACGAACTCTGGTGTTTCCAAGGTCGCTGAGTAAGAGGAGCTGCAGACAATCTCTCCTGAACACCAGATGAAATAGGGTTTCGATCTGTTCTGGAGCCTGTTCCCACTGCTGCTCGGGAAGACTCAGGATGAATGAATCGGTTTTTCCCAATTTAGGTTCAACAGAGCTTCCCCCTGATTGGTAGGCTTCCTGTTCACCTTTCAAATTTTCAGATCCAACCCTTGTTTCACCTTCAGGAGACTTACTATTTTCTACCATGGAGTTTTGAGTGAGCAAAGAGTCTTTCCTGACAAGACCCAGTTCAAATTCTTCATCCTGTGCATCATGCTCAACCGAGGAATTAGATTCAGCAAATAATACATGCACACTTTCCTTAACACATAAGGTTCTTTTGTTGAACACTTTATATGCCTTACTATGTAAGGAGTATCTTAGGAATATGGCTTCATCACTCCTTGGGTCAAACTTTTCTAAGGATTCCTTCCCATTATTATGCACGTAGCATTTGCATCCAAACACCCTTAAGTGCATGATATTGGGTTTTCTTCCTTTGAAAAGTTCATAGGGAGTCTTGTTGAGTATGGGTCTAATCATGCATCTATTTATAATGCAACATAATGTATTCAATGCCTCTGCTCAAAAGTTTCTAGGGAGACTACTAGCGACAAGCATTGTCCTAGTCATGTCTTCTAGGGTACGATTTTTACGTTCCACCACCCCGTTCTGTTGGGGTGTTCTTGGGGCAGAAAAATTGTGATCTACACCATGCTCATTACAATAATCAATAAAGCTTGAGTTTTCAAATTCTTTTCCATGGTCAGACCTTAGACTTACTAATGGGTGTCTTACTCTCTTTTCAACTTTCTTGAGAAGCACAAGAAACTTCTCAAAGGATTCATCTTTCGATGCCAAGAACAGGGTCCAAGTGAATTAAGAGTAGTCATCCACTATGACAAATACATATTTCTTCCCACCTCTACTCGTGATCCTCATAGGACCACATAAATCAACATGTAAGAGTTCTAGAGGCCGAGAAGTGCTCACATATTCCTTTGGCTTGAAAGAAGTCCTTACTTGTTTTCCTTTAGCACAAGCGTCACACACCTTGTCATCATTGTACTTGATGGAAGGTAGTCCGACTACTAGGCCCTTAGAAACAAGTTTGTTCAAAAAAGAAAGACTTGCATGACCTAGCCTTTTGTGCCAAAGCATAACATCATCCTCAAGAGCACTTAAACAAGTCACATGGTTGTGGGGAAGTGAGAGAACACAAGCTTTATACACATTGTTGTATTGCTTCCCCCTCAATACAACATCACCGGATTTGACATTGATAATCAAGCACTGATTTGAAGAGAATTCAACATGATTAGCTTGGTCACATAGTTCGGATATGCTTAGCAAATTATGTTGTAACCCATCAACTAAGTACACATTATTAATGGAGTGAGAGAGTGATTTACCTATCTTACCTATACCGACAATTTTCTCAGACTTGCCGTTCCTAAATGTCACTCTCCCTACATCAAAGGCTGTAAGTGAAAGGAAGTTTGATCTATCTCCAGTCATGTGCCTCGAGCAACCACTATCCAAGAACCATAGTTGGTTGCCTCCTCTCACTTTAGCCTGCAAAACAGCTAATTGTTAGTCTTGGGAACCCAGATCTACTTGGGTCCCATTCCTTTTAACTCATCTTTTCTAATCTATATTTGCTTAACATATATAAAGTCTCTCTCCATGGCCTTTTTCCTTAAAGAGCAGGCACGTCGATGATGACTAATCTTACCACAATGAAAACAAATTAGATTTTCAGGGAATCCAACATATTTTTTATTGACTGGTTTAGGGACACGCCTACTCACATATCCTAGTCCCTTTTTATTACGACTGTGGTGAGTGTTTAACCAATTAAGAGCTTCTGAGGAGCTGTTCCAGCACCTATTCTGAACAAGGTCAGATTCGACCTTCTGGAGCTTTTCCTGCAACAGGTTGTTTTCAGTCCTGTTTCTAAGCCTGTTCTGAATTAGGTCAGATTTGGTTTCCTGAAACTTCTCAAGTAATTTATTGTTCTCACTCTCTAACAGTTTTATCTTACTCTCTAGTTCTCGGGACTCACTTTGCAGCTTTGAGAGTTCAGTGTTACACACTTCCTCTCTTTTGTCCATTAGGGCAAGGTTCTTCCTTAGGGCAAAGTTTCTTCATCCTTTTTGGCCGTGAGAGTTTCATTAGTTTGTTCAAGTTCTAGGATGGTCTTTTCAAACATTCGAACATCCCTTTTTAACTTGGAACAAATATCTTTGAGCATGTAATTCTCAGTGCTTATTGCCTCACATTCATCCATCAAGGAAAATAGTATTTTCAAAATTTTTCTTTTGTTGAAACCACTTACCTTCTCCTTAATCTGAGACATGGTTTCATCTGATTCTGAGTCAGTATCAGAATCGCTTTTGGCCATAAGTGCCAATGCTTCAGCTTCATCTTGGGAGCTATCCTCTTCTTCAGAACTTTCACCCCATGCTGCTACCATTGCTTAAGTGAATTGACTGGTAGAACCATTCAGCTGTGGTTTCTTTCCTCGGTTTCTGAACTGTTCTGACGCCTGTTCTTCCTTCTGCATGGGGCAATATTTCACAATATGATCGTGTTTTCCACACCTGAAGCATCTAGAGGTTTGGTCTTGGTCATTGTTTCGTGCTTTGCTATTGTTTCCCTTCGTGATGCTCTTTCCAACACTTTTGAAAAGTTTTTTGAACTTACAAGTTACAAAGGCTACATCTTCCTCGTTTATATCCGAATCATCACTCCCCATAGCCTTTAGAGCAAGGCCTCGATCTCTCTTTGTTTCTTCTTTCATCTGGGAGTTTTTCCTCAACTCGTACGTTTATAGATTCCCAATGAGCTCGTCCAAAGAGATTTCATCCATCTTCTTTGCTTCTTGGATGGCTGTAACTTTCGTTTCCCACGAATGAGGTAAAAACCACAGGATTTTTCTTACCAATTCTTCAGTGGTAAAGGACTTTCCCAAGGATTTCAACTCATTAGTGATGTAGGTGAAACGAGTATACATATCCATCACAGTCTCTTTGTCACTCATTTCAAATAGTTCGTACTTTCTCATTAGTAGCTCAATCCTGGACTGTTTGACTTGGTTGGTTCCTTTGTGAACCACACGAAGAGCATTCCAGATTTCCTTTGCTGAATCACACTCTGAGATGCGAGTGTACTCGTCCGGACGAAGGCCAAAGTATAGCAATTTCTTGGCCTTGGCATTTTTCTCCAATTTCTTGAAGTCATTTGAGTCAAACTCAGTTGGCTTCCTGGGAACTATTTTGCCGTCTTCTGTGGTTTTCATTGGAGTGTAAGGACCATTCTTAATGATCATCCATATCTCATAATCATCAGCTTGAATGTAGTTTTCCATTCGGTTTTTCCACTAATTATAGTGTTCTCCATTAAAGTATGGAGGACGAGTCACAGATTGACCCTCTAAGATTCCTTGTGGTGCACTCATTTTTTAGGATCTCTCAAGGCGTTAACATAGCTGTAAGAACTCTGCTCTGATACCACTTGTTAGATTTTAATCCACAAGGACACAAGAGGGGGGTGAATTGTGTCTACCAATTTTTCGAAGTGTTTCAAAAACACTCGTGAGAACTATTTGCAGTAAGTGTTTCTAGTGAGACAGAGACAAACTTATTTCAGAACACTTGTAAGACCTGTTTGCGACGTGTGTTCTTAGTGAAACAGAAACGACAGTAATTTGCAGAAACAGTAAAGCAGACACAATATTTTCACGTGGAAAACCACCTCTGGCCCAACTGAGATGTAAAAACCACGACCTGCCACTTGTAGGATTTCAGCAAACACTTTCACTAAATCGGGCCGAACACGTTACAACCGTAACACACGTAACTTAGTCTACCAAAGACTCTAGTTACAAGCACACATCTAAAGTATCCCTAGACTTGGACAAAACACTCACGAACACAATGTCCACACGTCTCCTAAGAGACCACGTCCAACAGTTTGGATAACCTCTAATCACGACGACGGAAAAGAGATAAAGAACACCTTACTTGAATGCTTCTAAATAAGCTAAGTGCAAGGTACAATATAGCTCCTATTATGCCAATGACGAAGACTCAATTAAGCACACACTATGAAGGTTTTTCTCACAGAAAAATTCAGACTGAAAAGCAATTTCAGCACATTCAAGAACTCGTGAAAACCGGTGGAAAACCCTTGTGTAAGAATGAGGGATAAGTCTTCCTTAAATAAGAAATGTGTCAAAAATCCTTGTTCCTCTCGAATCCTTGGGCTGCAAGGAGACGAAGAAGAGGAGAACTCTTCTTTCCAAATTGCAATAGGAGATCTCTCATATCTTTCTATTTATCTTATCTTTCCAAAAACAAGCTATATTTGGTGGATATTCTTCCAAAAACTAAAATCAAATCTTTTAACAATATTTGTAGTGAAAGAAGTCCTTTTTTGACTCAAATACCATTAGGAAATTATTCCTAATTTGTTTGTAGAAAATCGACAGTCAACAAATCCCTTAAAAAAATGTTTGAAAATCGGATTTATGTTCTAGTCTTAGAACACTGTGGTTCGGATCTCATGGCCCAATTCTGAGACAGTGTTCTGAGCCCTGAATCCATTCAAAGTGAATGCTAAATTGGAGATCTTCTACTTGGCATATTAACAAGAATCTAACATACACACATTCAATCCTAAGACTCTTGTTCTCAACAAGACTTCTTGTATAAGTCCATGCTTCCACTCCCAGAACTGATTGGAGGGAGTGTTTTTCACTGCTTCTGTCATAATTCCATGCAATCACTCCCGGAACTGTTCTGAGGAAGTGTTTTCAATTTCTTCACACAATGTCATCATGATGCTCTAAGCTCATTCAAACTGCTCCATATATTTGCTCAAATCCTGTCTCAACATACAACTCAAGCACAACACATAGGTCATAACACATTGACTAGGGCATTTGGATTGTCATCATCAAAACCTTATACATTAATTGGGTCAACACGAGCCTCGAAAGGCCAAGTAAAGCGTTTTTAAGAAAAGAAGAAAGCTTTCAAATGTACGAAATTTGCATATATTTTATGAATGTGTTCTAAATATGGTTTAAATGAATTTCAAGTGTCGTTTGGTTGCATCCTAGTAATGCATTGAATGTTTAAGTCCTTAAAGGTGCTTATTATAAGAAAAAATGTTCCTTGCAAAGCTTTTCTTACCAATTTGGATGCCTTGGAAGTTTTTAGAAGAGTTGTAAGTTTTAAAGAAGTTTGTATGATTTATAAGTTGTTCTTGGAATATAACGTGAGTCACTATATTTTCACGAGTGTGTTTGAAAGCATCGTTCTTGTGCCACATGAATGCATGCCTGAATGCTTGTTAGAAAAGAAGGATGGTCACTAAAGGCCTAGGAATAAGTTGAGGGGCTAGCGTAAAGTATACGAGTGGTAAACTCTCTTTGGAGACTTCGATTGCCTAACATGATAGTAGTATACCAATACGTGATATGTAATTATTATTGGTATGAATGCCTGCAAATGGTTTTGGTTTTAAGGGATAGGGGAGTTCTCACCGAGCGTGTGGTTGCTCACCCTTTACTTATTCCCTTTTCTAGGTTCGGTTTGGACAAGTATAAGAGATATGCTGAAGTTGTTTTGATGCCGACCCCTCAGGAGTCTCTGCCAGCTTTGCAAAATGTTTGATTCCTACCACGTTGTAAATTTTTAAATTCATTGTTGCATGTGAAAGCATATAGCCGGCTCCGTACCTATATATGTATCACTCTGACTCTTGTTTTAGTTGTTGATCGTCAATGATCCAGGCGAGTGGCCCCACATTGCGAAGTTGAGTTATTTTAGCATATGTTATACCTAATTACCAATTACAGGTACCCTTAGTTGAGTTAAGACCCTAGAATGTTGCTAAAACAGGGGGAGTTCTTGCAGTTTTATTCCAAATAGACTATCTAAATGCTATTCCAAACCCTTGATCTTCAAGATCCTTAAGGATTTCCCTCTAGGAAGTCGTAGCGGTGTGACTCTTCCTAGGTTTAGGGCGTTACAAAAACTATATTTGAAGTTCTAATTTAATTATTTTGTTGAGCAGATAATAGATAATAAAAGGGGTATAAAATGACATAATTTTAGGTTGAACACCTTCTCTGAGCTAAAAGAGCCGAAGTCTAAACCATGGTTGGGATCTCTAGCACACTCCCTGCCAAAAATCTTGTGTCAGAATGAGCAACCGCCGACCTCCCCCACCTTGTCGTTGATAGCCATGGCATCCACCTCTACCATAGGAACCGAAGTCAATAATTTACACCAAATTTGTTTCTTTTTTTTTTGGGGTTATACTTTAGTCTGCTTGGAACCTTAGTTCCCGATCTGGGCATATTTGCGGTGAAATGGGTTTATGTGCTTTTGTCATAATTTTCGTATTTGATTTTTGTTCTTATTGTAGTCCAATTGACATGGGTTCCATGAATTTCAAGATCTGTTTCTCTAGAGTTGAAAGTCGACATTGAAATTTTCATTTAAAAAAAAAAACAACCCTTCTATCTTCCATGCTCTAGCAATTGTGTGCAATATTTCTTAGTTGTAGTGAGTATTTGGGAAATTTAATTATTTACTGAATAATGATTTGAATTTGT
>JAKOGI010002279.1:82500-124694 GCA_029747015.1 Carnegiea gigantea
TTACAGTGTAAGGACATTGAGTGTTTTGAGTGAAAGACAAAAGCTCAATTTGAGTATATTGAGTTATATTATAATGACCCATCTTGTCTCTGCTGTAATTTAAGGTCAAAGTTAGAATCTCTGACTTTGGTATTCGCATAGTCACTTTTGAAAAAAAATGATAAAATGAAAAAAAATGATACATATATATATATATATATATATATATATATATATATATATATATATATATATATATATATATATATATACATATATATATATATATATATATATACATACACACATATACATATATGTGTGTGTGTGTGTGTGCGTGTGTGTGTGTATATAATCTTATCTTATTCTTGAGACATATTATCTTGGAAAGAATCTGCTATTCATGTCTAAGTGGATTATGTTTTAGTAATGCAATATATCCGTACTTATCATCCAAGGTCCTGTAAATAATTTATTTGATCCAGTTTAGGAAAGTTATAATGAATCAATCTTAAGTTCATTTGTTAATTATTTTGATTGATTTTGGTGAGATTTTTAGAGATTAAATCATGTTATTTTCTCAACAATCAAGATCGATTATTTTTGTCAATCAAGAGCCAGTTTTGGAAACACCAAGGTTCAGATCAGGGACTTTGGATTCTGAACAGAATACATTGAAGAATTGGCACGTATTGCTCTAGCAGTCAAGAAGGTTTTTAATTTGTGAAAGGCAGAGTTGAAGCAAATGACATGACATAAGAAACAATTACATTGTGAAAAGAGCTCAACTGTAATTATCTTTAATATTGTCTTGTGTACTTATTATTTATTTGATTATTTGTAAGGGAAAATTGTAACAAGTAAGTTAGAAAATTCACTGGGGTAACCAGGTATTCAGAGGTCAATACTTATTGAGTGTGCTATATGAGGAATCTTAGTTGAGTAAGCTTGGAATGCTAGACAATGTGTAAAGCCAAAGTTATTATTGTGTACTTTCTAAGTGAGCAAGAGGTGGACGCGATTAAATCCTAATGGAAGAAGTGCTTTAGGCAGTGACTAGCTTTGTTTGGAAGGGTGAACATCGTATACATATTTTGTGTTTTATCCCATTTTATTTCAGCACTTTAATTATTGTTTATTACTAACATTGGTGACTAACCTTAAAGGTTATCTCCTCTAACATTGGTAGTACAAGTGCAAAGTACATTAAAACTTTTATAACGTCTTATTTTTTAAAGATATCATCCTATTCACCTGATCTAACATTGACTTTTGGGATCTTTAATTGGTATCAGAGCAGGTCCATTCACATTGACTTAACCGTCTTGTGGAAAAGATCATACCTTTCTTCAAAAATGCTGAAATTGATCCAGGACACTCTTTTGCTAGACCTCCTTTATTTTGCGGTTCTAACTTTGCTCAATTGAAAAAAGCTTATGTAGAGCTTTATCAATGACTATGATTATAAGCTTTGGGAGATTATCACCAAGGGTGATTTTGTGGCTACTATGAATGAAGGAAATAAGATTGTCGAAAAGTCTATATCATAATTCAGTAATAAAAAGATGGAGAAAATGGCAAAAAATTATAGAGTCTTGAACACTTCATCTTATGACTTAGATTGGAACGAGTTTGACCGTGTATCTGCTTATGATACAACTAAAGAAGTCTAGGACACATTGGAAACTACCTGTAGTGGGGCTAGTCAAGTTCAAGAATCCAATATCAGTCTTTACGTCCATCAATATAAGCTATTCAAGATGTAACCTGGAGAATCCATGAAGGACATGTATATGTGCTTTATTGAGATAATCAACAACCTCACATCCTTGGGGAAAACATACACCAATGCGGAGATAGCGAGAAAAGTGCTACAATGTCTTCTAAGATGCGAGTGGGGATCTAAAGTCACGACCACTAAAGAAGCACAAGATCTGAAAACCTCAAGTTATATGATATTATTAGAAAACTTCTAACCTATGAAATTCACTTGTAAGAAGAAACTAAAGAGCAGGCATCACAAGGAGGACTTCAATGAAGTCCACTGATATTGAGATGCAACTTGAAGAGTTTGATAATAATGAAGATGAATCACTGGCTATCATAGCCAAAGGATTCAAAAGGATGTTTCAAAAGAATCCAAAATTCAAAGGAATTTGGAAAGGATCAACCTCAAAGACGAATGAACGAAACTTTGGAGGCAAATTTGCCTCAACAGCTGACACTAACCAAAACACGTGTTATGGTTATGGACTTCTAGGTCACATGATCTAGTATTATCCAAACATCATAAAGAAAAATAAGAGAACTAGGTTTGAGTTTAAGAAAGCGGGTAAAAGAGCTATGGTTGTAGCATGGAGTGACAGCGATAGCTTTGAAAGTGACAGTGAAGATGAAGAAATAGCTAAACTCTATCTCATGGTTATAGAAAACGTTGGAGAAAGTGATGAATCTGAAGAGGTAACATTGGAATATCGCCTTACTTTCACAAAAAGTATATAGCTCAAGGTCTATTAAAGTGCGTTAAATATAAGCAATATCATAAATCTGAAATCAAGGCTCTTAGAAAGGTAAATTATTGAAAAAGAAAAATAAGAACTTTCAAAGATCTTATAAAAATCTACACACTAGAATCAATGACCTTGTCGATGGCAAAACCATTTTGTAAAACAAGTGTGATGATTATCACAAGTCCCTCTTGAAACTTCCTCAGGGTCAAGAGAATTTGAAGAAATTAATTGGATCTAATGTATGTCCTTTAATAAGAAAGGCCTTGGATTTAACCCAAATAATAAGAAAAGGTCATACAAGCACTTCTTTATTAAAAAGACATCGCATAAGGAATCCCAAAGTAGATCTAGTTCCAAGAACAGTAACCTTAGTCACAATTACTAATGTCAAACTATTTACCAAAGGAACTATAGTTGCTTTGGTCACAGGTATCTAAGTCATTTGGATCCTAGTCAAGGTCCCAAGCACCATAGAAAATTCAGTGGTAAAGACATCTCTTATTGAAGAATCATACAAGTATTGGTTCCTAAAGGGTCAATGTCCTTAAACCTAGACATTGGTCACCTTCATCCAAACCCTGCCACCAAAGACTGCAGCAAGATTTGAATTTTGTTTTTGTAGGTGTGCCTAAAAGCAAAAAGCAATCTCTGGTACTTGGACAGTGAATGGTCGAGACATATCATTGGAGATGCCTCCATATTTATTCAGTTTCGAAAATAAAAATCAAGTAAAATGACATTTGGAAAATATAGTTAAGGTAACACCCTTAGCATTGGTAAGATTGGTAAGGATTCTACAAATTCTATTAACAATGTCTATTTGGTTGATGGTTTGACATATAACTTGTTGAGTATCACAACTTTGTGATAAGGGCAGCCAAGTATGGTTTAATGAATCCCAATGTGCTGTTGAAAATAACGAATCCAATGGCATCATTTTTCATGGTTATAGATTAGACAATGTTTATCCATAAACCTTTATTATCTCTCTCCGATGCATCTTTCTTGTCTGAAAGCATCCCTTGATGATGCATAGCTTTGGAATTATAGATTAGGACATGCTAGGATAGACACCCATCATAAATTGGTCAAGCACAATTTACTAAAAGTGTTCTCCCCTTGCAATTTGAGAAAGACTGTGTGTAGTGCATGTGTTGGAGGTAAACAAGTATGTGCTTCTTTTAAACCTTTGAAGAATGTGTCTATCTCAAGGTGTTTGAATTGTTGCATATGGGCCTATGTGAACTAATTCGCTTTAGAAGTTTAAGAAGTAGTTCATTTATATTTGTTGCAAGGGATGATTACTCTAGATACACATGAGTGATCTTTTTAAAAGACAAAATAGAAGCTCTTAAGGAGTTTTGCAAAATTATGTGCAAAATTACAGATATCAAACAACTTACCAATGGTTGCTATTAGATTAACCATGGAAGAGAATTTAACTAAGACAAGTTCATTGATTGCTGTGACAAGAATGATATTTTTCACAACTTCTCAGCATGAAGGACCCCACAGCAAAAAGGAGAAGAATCGAACAATGGAAGGTGTTAAGTCATAAATCATGCATTGTTTTAATAATTATTTTGATTATATTATATATATTATTTCGTCTAATTTACTTTATTTTATATATTTTTCAAGTCAAGCGTTAATAAAATAAAGAGGAGAAGAGAAGACGTTGAAGATTGGGTTTTATTTACTGAAAGATTTTACAAGTAAATTTATCAAGTCGGTAAAAAAAAATGAATTATGAAAAATAATATTTTTATAAGGATTTATTTGGGCTTGGATTACTACTCCTAATTGAAGAGGGATTAGAAGACTTGGAAGAGAAGAAATTCAAAGAAGAAAACCCTAGTAGAATGATACTATAAAAACTTATCTCTTATCATCTAAAACCTACACACCAAAAACCCTAGCCTCCTTCACGCCTAGCCCCACCAATCTTCACTCCACACATCATCTCTCCTACACTCACATCTCATGCCTAATCCTCTAAAAATCAACTCCAGCCACCCCCCCAATTTCTCATTTCCTCACATCCATCATCAAATCCCTCCTGTAATCTCATCACGATCATCATCACCATCGAAATCATCATCAGCATCCATCTCCCATCAGAAGCCAAAGTAGTTTTCTATTATTTATTATTTATTATTTATTTTATTTGTGTTTTATTTATTATTAAACATGAAAGCGTTGGTTAATTGTTATGATTTTATTTTTAATATGAGTGAGTAGTTTCCTTGTACTTAGTGTAATCTATTTGAAACCATGCTAGATTAATTATTGTGAAATAAGTTTCATGCTTTATTGTCTAGTTGATTTTTATTCATGATTCTATAACGATTAGTATTTATTGTTTATGATATTTGTGTTATATTAATTAGAATGCATGCTAGTTAATTTAATATGAATTCATATGATAGTTTAAAAGGCTTTAATATGTAAAAGTTATAGTCTTTTAGGCATTAGTATCACCTTAATTAATCATAGATGGTTCAAACCCATCTCTTTTAATTAGATAATCATTATAAATCTTTGTAAAATCAATTTGCTGGTAAATTGATTACAAGGCATTAGATAATATTTTTCTAATACATAATGCTCTAGTTTGATTAAATTCTTGCACTAGTGTGAGGGTTATCAAAATTAGGAGGATTTATATTAGGGATGGACCTAAATAAACTATAATATAAGGAAAAATAAGGAAGATCTGCTGGTGGGTGTCTTCTACAGTCTAACTCATGGATAAATCAATTTGTGTATTGATAATAAATATTAATTTGCATTATGGATATAGATTATGCTAAGTATTTTTCATAAATTTGGTATCGTTGATAATCATTTGTTGCATTTTAGTTAATTTCTCTAGTTTGACAATTTTTATTCTTCAATTTATAAGCTTTAATATAAATTTCATTTACTCCTCCAAAAGAGTACCTTTTAGGAGTGTCTTGGTAATATTAGACCAGTTAGATTTTGATTTTTAGTGTGATTATAATTTTCAGATTTAATTTCTATTCTGTTTTACCATTTATTTACCGGTTTGTTAGATATTAGATTAAAAATAGTTTCTTTTGTGTTTTTTTCATGTTTTAGTCCATTTTAGGGTATATATAGCGTCTTATTCTACCTCTATTTAATTTCAAAAGTTTTGGAAATTATTTGATAATTTTTCAGAATTATTTCGTGAATTAGATATGTGCAGGTTTTTATTTTAAGAAATCTGAAAATCACGTTTTTAATTTTTATTTCATGTTTTTAGGGCTTTATTAAGTCCATAAAATTATATCCTAAAATCTGGGCTTTTGTTAATTTATTTTTGTATTTATATTAGTGCAATTTATTCTTTCTCTAATTTAAGATTTTACTTTCTGTTTTAATTTTCTGTAGTTAATTTTCTGTTTTAATTTTTCTGAATTTAATGACATATAATTTTGAAATTATAAAGTTATAAACTTGCAGAATATTAATTTGGATTACTTTCTATAATTTTTAATATTAATTTTCTACATGTTATTTTCTATTTTAATTTTCAGTCTAATATTATGTTATTATTTCTATTTCTTATTTTTCAGATTATTTAGGATAGCTATTTACTGTTTTATTTCTAGAATTAAATTTAAATATTTAGAAGCAATATTAAGTATTTTTTCAAATTTTTTCTTATTAAATTTGATTTGTTTTAGTAATACAAAGAGAAAGTAAAATAAATTAGAGTAGTAAATTTAATTAGATTTAAACTAGCTATTATCATAATCTTTCCTCGTGGGATCGATCCTTACTTTCCTATGCTATAAATACTATTTATAAATCAAAGTAGTGGTTTGATTTGTAGCTTTACAACAAGCTCTACCAATTTTGGCACCGTTGTCGGGGAAAGAAAATAAAATCGTTAGTTCACTTCTATTTAATTTTACTACTTTTATTGTTTTGTTTTAACCCTAGTATTTTATTTTTATAGTTTATTTTAGTTTATGAGATTAAGGCGTGGTCGCATGATTAAAAACAAAAAGGAGCATACATTTGAGGTGTTTGAAAGTGATCTAAAGAAATCAGGTATGCTTAGTGGAGGAGCTCCAACTAGAGGATCCATGAGTTTCATGACGTCGAGCCAACGACTGTAAACAAAAGCGCTGGTTAGAAGGCAATCCAATATTTTTCAGGGAAATTTTTAATTCGCTTTCAGCATCTTCTTTTTTTTTTATTAATTAGGATGCATTAGGGACAATGCATGAATTAAGTGTGGGGGGGTGCATCCTCCATTTAGTTCCTGCAGTATTTATTCATGTTAAAAAAACCAAAAAAAACAAGTAAAAAAAATTTTTTTTTTTTTAAATTTTCTTATAAATAACACATGATATGAGTTTATGCTAGGCTTACTTGCTTTAAAATTTTTCTTAGCTATTTGTAGTTTATTCTTCTATGAGTGAGACCTCTGAGCATGCTAGCTGTTATTCAGAGAAGTTTGAGTTGATCCTCATCTATCTCTTTAATGAGTAACTGTCATGATTATTCATCTTATTTGGTCAAAATAACCTAACCCATTTTTTAGAATATTGAATTAGTAGAATAACTCATTAAAATTGTAACTTTTCTTGTCTTATAAAAAAAAGTGAAAAAAAGGTTTAAAAAAAGGTTAGATTACCAACACGAGTAAGAACATGTGGCTTGGCACCTTTTCTCCTTAAGTTTAGGTCTCAAGTTGAGCCTTATGTATGGAGTAACCCATGATTAGGAGAATCATGCCCCTTTTTGGGCCGATCAATGACTCGTACCAAACTAACAGTCGGAAAAAAAACAATGATGAGAATAAATTCTTTGCTCCAGCACCTCTGTTCGAGTAAGTGTGAGACAAGGAGTGTTTAATTTCTAAGACCCTATATGAGCCTCGAATATGTGCACAAGTGGAGATAGAAAAAAAAAAAAGAAGAAAAAAAAATTACAAGGCAAGTTAGAATCAATTTCAATGAGTTATTCATTCTACTTTAATTGTCTTTATAGCCATACTGTACTTCAATTTTTCTATCGTAAAATGTTTTTTAGACCTCTTGATCAGTGTATGCATGCTTAAAAGAGATGGATAGTTATTGTTTTTGTTACTTCATTAAATAGATGTTGTGAGGTTGATGGAGAAACTCTTTGATGATAGTTAGACGTTTAGTTGTTATTAACTTGTTAGAGAGAAAACTAATTAATTTTGACTAAAACTGTTTTTAAAGTAAGTCAATGATTAGTATAAATTTCATATTTATGCATGACTTTATAAGAAAGAGGGTCAATATGTAGGTCGAGTCTAAGTTTTCTTTGCACGAGGATGCCCAAAGTCTAAGTGTGAGGGAATTTGTTAAGTCATGAATCCTGTATTATTTTAATAATTATTTTCATTATATTATATATATTATTTCGTCTAATGTACTTTATTTTATATATTTTTTAGGTTAAGCGTTAATAAAATAAAAAGGAGAAGAGAAGACGTTGAAGACCGAATTCTATTTACTGAAAGATTTTACAAGCAAATTTATCAAGTCGATCCAAAAAAAATAAATTATGAAAAATAATATTTTTATAAGGATTTATTTGGGCTTGGATTACCACTCCTAATTGAAGAGGAATTAGAAGACTTGAAAGAGAAGAAGTCTAAAGATGAACAACCTAATAGAATGATATTATAAAAACCTATCTCTTATCCTCTAAAACCTACACACCAAAAACCCTAGCCTCCTTCACACCTAGCCCCACCAATCTTCACGCCACACATCATCTCTCCTACACTCATATCTCACGCCTAATCCTCTGAAAATCAACTCCAGCCATCCCCCAATTTCTCATTTCGTCACCTCCATCATCAAATCCCTCCTGTAATCTCATCACGATCATCATCACCATCAAAATCATCATCAGCATCCATCTCCCATCAGAAGCCAAAGTACTTTTCTATTATTTATTATTTATTTTTATTTTATTTGTGTTTAATTTATTATTAAACATGAAAGCTTTGGTTAATTGTTATGATTTTATTTTTAATATGAGTGAGTAGTTTCCTTATACTTAGTATAATCTATTTGAAACCATGCTAGATTAATTATTTTGAAACAAGTTTCATGCTTTATTGTCTAGTTATTTTTATTCATGATTCTATAACGATTAGTATTTATTGTTTATGATATTCGTATTATATTAATTAGAATGCATACTAGTTAGTTTAATACGAATTCATATGATAGTTTAAAAGGCTTTAATACGTAAAAGTTATAGTCTTTTAGGCATTAGTATCACTCTAATTAATCATGAATGGCTCAAACCCATCTTTTTTAATTAGATAATCATTATAGATCTTTGTTAAATCAATTTGCTAGTAAATTAGCTACAGGGCGTTAGATGGATATTTTTCTAATACGTAATACTCTACTTTGATTAAATTCTTGTACTGGTGTGAGGGTTATCAAAACTAGTAGGGTTTATATTAGGGCTGGACCTAAATAAATTATAATATAAGGAAAAATAGAGAAGATCCGCTGATGGGTGTTTTCTACAGTCTAACTCATGGATAAATCGATTTGTGTGTTAATAATAAATATTAATTTGCACGGTGGATATAGATTATGCTAAGTATTTTTCCTAAATTTGGTATCATTGATAATTATTTGTTGCATTTGAATTAATTTCTCTAGTTTGAAAATTTTTATTCTTCAATTTATAAGCTTTAATATAAATTTTGTTTACCCCCCAAAAGAGTAGCCTTTTAGGAGTGTCTTGGTAATATTAGATCAGTTAGATTTTGATTTTTAGTGTGATTATAGTTTTCATATATAATTTCTATTCTGTTTTGCTATTTATTTACCGGTTTGTTAGAAATTAGATTAAAAATAGTTCCTTTTATGTTCTTTTATGTTTTAGTCCATTTTAGGGTTTATATAGTATCCTATTCTGCCTCTATTTTCAAAATTATTTTGTGAATTGGATATGTGCAAGTTTTTATTCTAATAAATCTGAAAATTATGTTTTTAATTTTTATTTTATGTTTTTAGGGTTTTATTATGTCCACAAAATTATATCCTAAAATTTGGGAGTTTTTAAATTTCTTTTTGTATTTATATTACTACAGATTATTCTTTCTCTAATTGCAGATTTAATTTTCTGTTTTAATTTTCTGTAGTTAATTTTCTGTTTTAATTTTTCTGAATTTAATTACATATAATTTTGGAGTTATAAAGTTATAAACTTGCAAAATATTAATTTGGATTACTTTCTGTAATTTTTAATATTAATTTTCTACTTGTCATTTTCTATTTTAATTTTTAGTCCAATATTCTGTTATTATTTTGGTTTTTTATTTTTCAGATTATTTAGGATAGTTATTTACTGTTTTATTTTCAAAATTAAATTTAGAATATTTAGGAGCAATATTAAGTATTTTTTCATATTTTTACTTATTAAATTTGATTTGTTTTAGTAAGACAAAGAGAAAGTAAGATAAATTAGAATAGTAAATTTGATTAGATTTAAACTAGCTATTATCATAATCTTTTCTAGCGGGATCAATCTCTACTTTCCTATGCTGTAAATATTATTTATAAATCAAAGTAGTGGTTTAATTTGTAACTCTATGACAATCTCCACAGAAGGTGTAAAGCTTGTCGTGGAGTTACAAATTTAACCACTACTTCAACTTATAAATAATATTTATAGCATAGGAAAGTAGGGATCGATCTATGAGGAAAGATTATATCAAAACGCTAATTTAATCCTAAATAACTTTACTAATCTAATTTATTGTTCCTCCTCTTTGCAATTCTAAATTTAATCAAATTTAATTAATAAAAATCTGGAAGAATACCCAATATTACTCCTAAATATTCTGGATTTAATTCTAGAAATAAAACAGTAAATAGCTATCCTACATAATCTAGAAAAATAAAAATAGAATAATAACTTAACCTTCAACTAAAAATCAAAACAGAAAATAATAAACAGAAAATAAATATTAAAAATGACAAACAGTAACTTAAACTAATATTCTTCAAGTTTATAAGCTTACAACTCTAGAATTGTATCCAATTAATCTCAGAAAAATTAAATTAGAAAATTACCACATAATTTTAAAACAGAAAATGAAATCTGAAATTAAAAATAAAATGAACTGCATTAATATAAATATGACATTAATCAACAAAATTACCCTAATTTAAGGACATAATTTTCTGGACTCAACAACACCTAATACATGAGAAATAAATATTAAAAACGAAATTTCAAGATTTAATGAATTCAAAACCCGCACATATCAATTTCACGAAATAATTCTGAAAAATTATCAAGTAATTCCCAAAAATTACGAAATTAAATAGGGGTAGATTAGGATACTATGTAAACCCTAAGAATGAATAAAAACTAAAAAAACAAAAACAACTATTTTTAGCCTAATTTCTAACAAACCGGTAACTAAATGATAAAACAGAATATAACTCAAATCTAAAATTATAACCATTCTAAAAATCAAAATCTAATCTGTCTAAAATTATCAAGATATTACTAAAAGACTATTCCTTTTGGGGGGATGTAATGGAATTTATATTAAAGCTAATAATTATAGAATAAAAATTGACAAACCAAACAAATTAACTGAAAGCAATAAATAATTATTAAAAGATATTAAATTTATGAAAAATAATGCTTACCATAATCTATATCCACCATGCAAATTAATGTTTATCATTAACACATAAGTCGATTTCATCTATAAGTTAAACTGTGGAAGACACCCTGTTAGAATGTATAAGGTTTTGATGATAACAAATCCAAGTGTTGTAGTTGTGTTGTTGTTCCAAACAGGCTTTACCAACAGGGCCTTACTGCTGTTTTTCAATATATTAAAACTGCTTGACTAATGGTTTATCAAGAACAGGTACTCAAGTCAGCGATGTAAGAACAACCATGAGGAACAGGCTCTGTAAGGTGTTTGAAACATGTCCTGTAAAGTGTTTGAAGCATAGGATATAAGTGCAGCCGTGAGGAACAGGTTCTGTGAAGTGTTTGCAGCAGATTCGTCTCTCTACAAGATGACTAGTGGCTACAACAAGATGTCTTGATTTAATTTGGTTTCATATTTTTAGACTCTTGTTAATATGCCAATCAGAAAGTCTTAACTTACCACTTACTTGAAACGGTTTTGCTTTTTTGAAAAATATTTCGGATCATCCTTCGAAACAACTCTGGAAATAGGACGATCAGGGTGTTTCTAGAATAAGCTGCGAAAAATAATTTTTCACGTTTTAATCTTTTGGATTTTGAGCAGCTTCTTCAAGGATTTACAAGAAAGATTTTTCTATGGAGTATCTTACCCCTTACCCTAAAAACGGTTATTAAAATCTAAGGGGATTTGCAAAATCTTTTTGAATAAAAAGAATATCCAATTTTTGGCAAGTGGATAAGGTTGTTGAGAAAAACATGGGCTAGTTGCTGAGAATCACCGCCTTATGCACACGGTTTAGGAAGTGTTTCCAGCTCATGTTTCCTCATCCCTTGTGGCTAAAGAATTCTATATTCTTTAGGGATTTTAGTTTCCAAAAATTTGAGGAATTGTTTTTCCAAGCACTATATAAAGTCGCTTCTTAGAACGATAGAAGCATCGGTTTTCAAAAAGAAAAATTCAGTGTTCATGAGCTTAAAAGTTTGAAAAGAAAACCGTGTCTAGTGAGTGAGTTATTTGAGCTTTCAAAGTTGGCATACTAGGATTTCATTGTACCCTATATTAGCTTAGTTGAGAAGCATTGTAATAGGGTGTTTTTCTTTATACTCTTCTTTCACAAAAGTGAGTAGAGTGTGTGTCCAAATCAAGGGGATTTTGGACGTGGGGTAACCTGTCTTAAGGAAGACGGTTACGTGTATTACAATTTGTAACAAAGTGTGTTACTATTGTAACGTGATTAGCCGGTTTAGTGAAGTGTTTAAATCCTACACGAGGTAGGTCGTGGTTTTTCACCTCAGTTGGGCTAGAGGTGTTTCCACGTAAAAATTCCTGTGTCCATTATTTCCGCACTTAATTTTGTTGAATTTTCGCTTCTGTACAACTCAGAAACAGTCTGTGCGAACAGGGCCTCAAGGCTGTTTGCCAGCATATTGCAAAAATCGGACACCACAATTCACCCCCCTCTTGTGGTTGTGTACTCTCTAAATCAACAAGTGGTATCAGAGTAGGTTCTCCTTTGAAAGGCTAACACCTTGAGAGATCCTTGAAGATGAATACCCCACAAGGCATGCTTGAAGGTCAATCCATAACTCGACCACCATACTTTAATGGCCAACACTATGGTTGGTGGAAGAATAGGATGGAAAACTACATCCAAGCCGAGGACTATGAGTTGTGGATGCTCATCAAGAATGGACCACTCATCCCAAAGAAAATAACTAAAGATGGAAAGTCAATCCCCAAGGAGCCTAAAGAATTCAATACTGAGGATTACAAAATGATGGAAAAGAATGCAAAGGCCAAAAAACTCTTGTATTTTGGCCTTGGTCCTGATGAATATACTCGTATATCTGAATGTGAGTCGGCCAAGGAGATCTGGGATGCTTTGCAAATAGCTCACGAAGGGACCAATCAAGTAAAGCAATCCCGGATTGAATTGCTTATGAGAAAATATGAGCTGTTTGAGATGGGTGATCGTGAAAGTGTGATAGACATGTACACTCGCTTCACTCACATAACGAATGAGCTAAAGTCCTTGGGAAAATCCTTCACCACCGAAGAATTGGTGAGGAAGATCCTAAGAATTTTACCTCATTCTTGGGAAGCGAAAGTAACGGCCATCTAAGAAGCTAAAGACATGAACAAGATCACCCTAGATGAGCTGATTGGCAACCTCCAAACATATGAACTTAGGAAAAATTCTCAACAGAAAGATGAGACAAAGAGAGATCGAGGTCTTGCACTAAAAGCCTTAGAAGATGATTCTGATTCTGATGAAGAGGAGATTGCCATGATCACTCAAAAGTTCAAGAAGTTCTTCAAGAAAGTAAAAGAAAATAGCAAAAGGAAGGACTTCAGCAAGGCCAGGAACACCTCTCGGGAACAGTTCTCCGGGTGTTTCAAGTGTGGCAAACTGGACCACATTGTGAGAAACTGCCCACTGCTCAAGGAGGAACAAGAACCCGAACACCCTAGAAAACAGGGGAGGAAACAGGGTGTAAGCAGCTCAGCGAAAAGGTTCTCAAAAGCTATGCTCGCAGCCTGGGGAAACTCAAGCGAGGATGAGGAAGGGTCTGAAGCTGGGGAAGCTGATGTAGCACTTATGGCAAGAACTGACACTGATTCAGATGATGGATCAACAGCCAGTCTGACTCAACTCAAGAACAAGGTACGGGGTCTAAATAAATCAACTCTTGAGGAATTAGTGTACACTATAATGGATATATGTGCTGAATTAAAAAGGGATGTTCGAGATCTAGAACTTGAAAATGAAACCCTTAAATTGAAAAACTTGAAGTTGACAAAGAAACTCTTGCCTTGCATGAAAACATCAATGTGCTTAAAGAAACTCTACTCATGAAAGAAGAGACTTGTTCCACTAAATTGACTGAGCTGGAAAAAGAATCCCTTGACTTAAAAGGTAAGGTCGAGTCCTTGCTTGTAGAAAATAAAAACTTGCTTGAGAAAATGAAACAAATGGAATCAGACCTTGCCACAAACAAGCTCTGGAACAGGTCCTCACAAGCACTTGAATGGTTAAACACCCATCATAGTCGAAATAGAAGAGGACTAGGTTTTGTGCCTAAGATGACCTACCCAGTGAATAGAAAATATGTAGGATTATCTGAGAATATTGTATGTTATCACTGTGGTAAAACGGGTCATTACCGTTATACTTGTCCCTCAAGAAAGTATGCCATTAAAAGGAACTCAGTGTACGTAAAACAAATATGGGTTAGGAAAGATGAGATTTGTACCTCTAAAGGAATGGGACCCAAGTGGATCTGGGTTCCAAAACTAACCCTTGATTTGTTTTGCAGGCTGAAGTGAGAGAGAACAACCCAGCAAACAACCCAGCAAACAGTGCAGGGAATAGTCTAGGGAACAAGCAGCTGTGGTATGTTGACCGTGGGTGTTCGAGGCATATGACTGGTGAAAAATTCAATTTTCTCTCACTTACAGCTTCAGAAGGTGGGAGTGTAGCATTTGAAAACGGCAAATCTGGGACAATTGTCGGCATAGGTAAGATAGGTGAGTCACTCTCCCATTCAATTGACAATGTTTATTTTGTGGATGGATTAAAACACAACTTGCTAAGTGTGTCCCAACTGTGCGACAAAGACAACTAGTAGTGTTCTCACCAACACGTTGCTTGGTTGTGAATATGAACACAAGAGATGTTGTGTTGAGGGGGAAGCGACACAAGAATGTTTATAAAGTGTGTATCTCCACTCTTCCCCAAAATAATTTGACTTGTTTGAGTGCCCTAAATGATGATGTTATGTTTTGGCACAAAAGGTAGGTCATGCAAGCCACTCACTTTTGAACAAACTTGTAACCAAAGACTTAGTGGTAGGCTTACCTTCCATCAAATTCAATGATGACAAGGTATGTGATGCATGTGCCAAAGGCAAACAAGTCAAAAATTCATTTAAATCTAAAAAATGTGTAAGCACTACTCGACCTCTTGAATTGATACATATGGATCTATGTGGTCCAATGAGGATCATGAGCTGAGGTGGCAAGAGGTATGTGCTTGTGATAGTGGATGACTACTCTCGTTTCACTTGGACTTTGTTTTTGGCTTCTAAAGATGAAACCTTTGAAAAATTTCTTGCTTTCATTAAAAAGATTGAAAAGAGAGTAGGACATTCCTTGGTATGCTTAAGGTCTGACCATGGGACAGAATTTGAAAATTCGAGCTTTATTGATTATTGTAATGAGCATGGTGTTGATCATAATTTTTCAGCTCCAAGAACACCCCAACAGAACGGGGTGGTAGAACGCAAAAATCGTACTCCAGAGGACATGACTAGAACAATGCTTATTGTTAGTGGTCTTCCTAGAAACTTTTGGGCTGAAGCTTTGAATACATCATGTTACATTATAAATAGATGCATGATTAGACCTATTTTTAACAAAACTCCTTATGAACTTTTCAAGGAAAGAAAACCTAATATTATGCATTTGAGAGTTTTTGGTTGTAAATGTTTTGTGCATAATAATGGAAAGGATGCCTTAGGGAAATTTGATCCAAGGAGTGATGAAGCAATATTCCTTGGTTACTCCTCGCATAGTAAGACATACAAAGTGTTTAATAAGAGAACCTTGTGTGTTGAGGAAAGTGTGCATGTGCTTTTTGATGAAACTAACTCTCTAAGTGAGAATGATGCACAGGAAGAAGACTTCGAACTAGGTCTTGTTAGAAAAGACGTGCTGCTTCAAGGTGAAGAAGGTAAGGATCAATCGGAGGAAGCAAGGTCTGAGGCTGTTCTTCAGGAAGGTAAGCAAGGTGTGAACCAAACAGGGGGAAACAGGATGGAACCCTGTTCGGGACAACACCAGCCGAATCCTGCAGGGATCAATCCAGGAACAAGCTCCCAAACAGGCTCGAGAACAGGTTCTGAACCTGTTTCACCGAGTATTCCAGCTAGGATGGAGAGCGAGTCTGTGAACCCACTTTCACCACGATCATGGAAATACCGAAGTTCACATCCTCCTGATCAAATTTTGTCTGATATTAATGCAGGAGTTCAAACTAGATCTAGACTCAAAAATTTCTGTGCTTTCTATGCTTTTATCTCAAAAATTGAGCCTAAGAATATTAATGAAGCCCTTGCAGATTCAGATTGGGCCACAGCCATGCAAGAAGAACTCCATCAGTTCGAAAGGAACAAGGTATGGCACCTTGTGCCACGGCCAGAGGATAGAACAATCATTGGAACCAAGTGGGTGTTCCGTAACAAGCTGGATGAGTGCGGAACAGTCACTAGAAACAAGGCCTGGCTGGTGGTTCAAGGCTACAACTAAGAAGAGGGAATTGATTATGAAGAAACCTTTGCACCTGTTGCAAGGATGGAGGCTATTCGAATCTTGATAGCATTTGCAGCCCATATGGAGATCAAGTTGTATCAAATGGATGTCAAAAGTGCATTTTTAAATGGGTACCTCAAAGAAGAAGTGTATGTCAAACAACCCCCCGGTTTTGAAAGTAATGAATTTCCTAACCATGTTTTCAAACTTGACAAAGCACTTTATGGTTTAAAACAAGCCCCTAGAGCTTGGTATGAGCGGTTGTCAAGCTTTTTATTAGAAAATGGTTTTGTAAGAGGCAAGGTAGACAATACCTTGTTTCTAAAATCTAAGGGGGAACATTTGTTGATTGTCCAAGTATATGTCGATGACATCATATTTGGTGCAACTCATCATGATTTGTGCAATGAATTTTCAAAAATGATGAGGAGTGAGTTTGAAATGAGCATGATTGGTGAGCTTAATTTCGTTATAGGCTTGCAAATCAAGCAAACTTCAAATGGCACCATGATCCATCAACAAAAGTATATCAAAGAGTTACTTAAGCGCTTTAAGATGGAGTCGGCCAAGCCCATTGATACTCCCATCTCTCCCTCAACCAGACTGGTAATGGATGATGGTAGTCCCTCGGTTGAGGAGAAATCCTATAAGGGCATGATAGGGTCACTCCTATACCTGATGGCTAGTAGACCTGACATTGTTTTCAGTGTTGGTCTATGTGCACGTTTTCAGTCTAACCCTAAAGAAACTCATCTTAAGGCTGTAAAAAGGATTTTAAGATACTTAAAACATACACCTGATCTAGCCTTATGGTATCCTAGAGGTTGCAACTTTGATCTTGTTGGGTATGCTGATGCTGATTATGCAGGTTTCTTGGTTGATAGAAAAAGCACCTTAGGTATGGCTCACTTTCTTGGACCTTGTTTGGTATCTTGGGCAACCAAGAAACAACTCTCTGTTGCCTTGTCCACAGCAGAAGCTGAATATGTGGCAGCTGCATCTTGTTGTGCTCAGTTATTATGGATAAGACAACAACTCAAGGACTTTTGTGTTGACATAGGATGCATTCCTATTTATTATGACAATACAAGTGCAATTAACATTGCCAAAAATCCATGTCAACACAAAAGAATAAAACATATTGACATTCGTCATCATTTCTTAAGAGACAATGTTGAAAAAAGAGTGATCTCAATGAATTTCTGTGCCACTGAAAATCAAATTGCTGACATATTCACCAAGGCATTGAGTAGAGAACAATTTGAAAGGAATAGACTCGAACTAGGCTTAATTAGAGCAACCTAACCAACCTGTTCTCTCACCCTGTTTGCAACATTTAAAAGTTACGGGTACAACATGTTAAAATTTTTTGTTTGCAATCAACTTCTGTGCTATGTTTAGCATATGTGAGGTTTGCAACCTGCTGACACTTGTTGAGGTCTAATGAGATTGCCCTGTCCCATGTTACCGAGTAAGTAACCTCAAGAACAAACACCAGGAACAGGTACGCCTCTTGTTTGTCAAATATGTGCAACAAATTGAAAATTGCTAATCTCTTCCTGAGGCGTGTGCGGCCTAAATAAATGCAAAAGCCCGTTACAAAACGGGCAAAATCTTTTAAAGATTTCGCATGTCTCTCTCTTTAAAGCTCTCTTGCTCAATCTCTCACCTCCACCGAAACTCTCTTGCTCTGAAACTCTGTTCAAGAAACCCTAATCTCTCTCCTTCCTCTGAAAAATGGCGTCTCCCATTAGCTCCGAGAGCTCCTCGACCTCGACTCAGGGCAACCAGACACAGAGCACAGCCTTGCAAACAGCCACTGCCCTGTTTGCGCCTACACAATTTCTGACGGCCCTCATGGAAGGTAAAACTACTGAACCTTCTCGACCCATTGTCTATAAACCTTTTGGGTTTTTGAAAAGCATCAACCTTAGAACAGTGAATCTGAAATTAGAAGACATCCCTTACAAATTTGGGTGGAAATTGATTTTGTTTGGAGAAACGGGGGCAGTAAACCCCAAGAACCTGTTGGGGCATCTGAAAGAGAAATTGGGCCTTTAGATGAAATCTTTCGGTTCGATCATGGACTAGATGACATCAGTTCACTTGGGCTGTTCCCAGAGCAGGAAACAGGGGCCGAAACAGGGCCTGAAGTTTTTAGGGATGACCTAGGGGAGGATTTGTCAAAAGAAGAAAGGGGTAGTAGTGATCAAATGGAGGAGTCTTCTATGAAGCCTGAACAAGCCACACCGGTACCACCAACCAGTGAGAAACGTAAACGATACAAAATTGTGGCTCGGCGTACTAGAATGCCAAGAACACGACCACCATCAAGGCCTAAAAGCGGCCAGACTGAAGAATCCTCAAAAAGTGAAACCCCTGTCAAACCAAAACCACAAATCTCCTCTTCGGCCAAACCCACAACCAGGCCAACTCGAAAATCAGCCCGAATTGCTTTCCACTCCACACCTCGTCCTGTCAAACAGTCATCCCCTGTTGTTGAGGAAATTGATTCCTCCTCTGAGCCTTCATCAGATAGCGACCCTGAGAACACCACCTTCAAACAGGGCACTCCCGTGTTCTCAGAGTCCTCAGAGGATAAGCCTCTACCTGCACCAAAATCAACCTCTACTTTACCCTCCAAACCATCACCCCTCAAAACTCCCAAGAGAAAAGCCTCTCTCAAACACGCCTCCACCCAAGACCCTCCTACTGAGCCTCAACCTAAAAGAGCCAAGAAGTCTACCCCGTCCGTAATATTAGCTAAACTGACCCAACTACTTCAGAGACGGGTAGTCAGGGGCAAAATTATCAAGGTAAAATATTTTGAGGAACAGGGTCTGGGAGTGTTCCTGCACAAGCTGTGTGCACAGGGGTGGTATGAGCTGTTTACAAACACCCAGCTAGGGTGTTCTGTACATGAGTTGGCAGAGTTCTATGCCAACTGCACTGTCACCGAAGGAGTGGTGACAAGTATTGTTAATGGGCAACAGCTTCGCTTTGATGCGAAGATATTAGGGGAAATTCTGGGGATTCCCTCCTCGGGCTTTGATATATATGTGAGAGAAGACAAGACTATTCTAGGGACAGCCAGGCTGCTGGAGCTCGCCCAAAAATTTAGCCAGCAATCAAGCCTCCAAACACCCAAGTCCGTGAAGAAAGGGGACATGACATCGCTCCATCAATTGATATTCTGGTTTATCATCAAGAATGTCATCCCCAGGGGCCAGGGTCGTAATCTTGCTGATGCCATGGATCAATGTTTGATGGATCTGAGGGACAAGGAAGAGCAAATCAACGTTCCTGCCATCATGATTCGCCACATAGTAAGAACTACAAACACCTCTAGGGAACATGACCTGGGATACGGTTTCTTCCTGACTAGTGTGTTTGAGCACTTTGGGGTGACTCTGCAGAAGAAGGTGGGTGCTCAGTTCATCGATGAGATTGGGAGTAACACCCTTATGGGGTGTGGATACACTTTGGTTGAGGGGTCTACCTCAGAACAGGGGACCAGAACACCCCGTCCTCCTGTTCCTGGCAGTTCCTCAGTCAAGCTTGAGGCTGCTTTGGAAGAAAACTCTCGACTCAGTGCTGAGCTTACTGCGGTAAAGGATGCCCTGGACGAGGAAAAGGCTCTCAATACAAAACGCCATGAAGATATCCTCACCCTTCTCTCTTCCCTCTCAGCAAAATTTTCCCCTCCTGCTCTCTGATCACCCCCCATCTGTTGTTCTCATAGCCTGTTCTCACTTCTCTTGGTTATCCTCTCTTGCTAGTTTGTACTTTCTGTTGCACTCTTTTGATGAATGACAGGTTATCTTATTTTTGATTGGCTTTGCCTTGCTTGCTTTTGTTGTGAATTGCTTGTGTGTGACTAGGATGGCCAATCTCATTACCGTACCAACACACTTGAGTGTATCGCCTGTTGACTTTCCTCCATTACCCAAGTGGTGGTGATAGCAAACACCCTATGTTTGACTGTTCGCCCCTACTTTTTAATGATGCCAAAAGGGGGAAGATAGGTTGACCAATATTATTTTAGTTTTGCCATGGACGAGTTAAATTTCTTACATTTTTTCGATACTGACTGCTTCATGTGAATTGTCAGTCCTATAAATAATTGGCACTAATCACTTCAATTGTCCTTGAAAGTCAATATGGTCACTTGGTTTGTCATCATCAAAAAGGGGGAATTTGTTAGAATATATAAGGTTTTGATGATAACAAATCCAAGTGTTGTAGTTGTGTTGTTTCAAACAGGCTTTACCAATAGGGCCTTACCGCTGTTTTTCAATATATTAAAACTGCTTGACTAATGGTTTATCAAGAACAGGTACTCAAGTCAGCGATGTAAAAACAACCATGAGGAACAGGCTCTGTAAGGTGTTTGAAACATGTCCTGTGAAGTGTTTGAAGTATAGGATATAAGTGCAGCCATGAGGAATAGGTTCTGTGAAGTGTTTGCAGCAGATTCGTCTCTCTAGAAGATGACTAGTGGCTACAACAAGATGTCTTGATTTAATTTGGTTTTATATTTTTAGACTCTTGTTAATATGCCAATCAGAAAGTCTTAACTTACCACTTACTTGAAACGGTTTTGCTTTTTTGGAAAATATTTTGGATTATCCTTCGAAACAATTCTGGAAACAGGACGATCAGGGTGTTTCCAGAATAAGCTGCGAAAAATAATTTTTCACGTTTTTATCTTTTGGATTTTGAGCAGCTTCTCCAAGATTTGCAAGAAAGATTTTTCTATGGAGTATCTTACCCCTTACCCTAAAAACGGTTATTAAAATCTAAGGGGATTTGCAAAATCTTTTTGAATAAAAAGAATATCCAATTTTTGGCAAGTGGATAAGGTTGTTGAGAAAAACATGGGCTAGTTGCTGAGAATCACCGCCTTATGCACACGGTTTAGGAAGTGTTTCCAGCTCATGTTTCCTCATCCCTTGTGGCTAAAGAATTCTATATTCTTTAGGGATTTTAGTTTCCAAAAATTTGAGGAATTGTTTTTCCAAGCACTATATAAAGTCGCTTCTTAGAACGATAGAAGCATCGGTTTTCAAAAAGAAAAATTCAGTGTTCATGAGCTTAAAAGTTTGAAAAGAAAACCGTGTCTAGTGAGTGAGTTATTTGAGCTTTCAAAGTTGGCATACTAGGATTTCATTGTACCCTATATTAGCTTAGTTGAGAAGCATTGTAATAGGTGTTTTTCTTTATACTCTTCTTTCACAAAAGTGAGTAGAGTGTGTGTCCAAATCAAGGGGATTTTGGACGTGGGGTAACCTGTCTTAGGGAAGACGGTTACGTGGGTTGCAATTTATAACAAGGTGTGTTACTATTGTAACGTGATTAGCCCGTTTAGTGAAGTGTTAAATCCTACAGGAGGTAGGTCGTGGTTTTTTCACCTCAGTTGGGCTAGAGGTGTTTCCACGTAAAAATTCCTGTGTCCATTATTTCCGCACTTAATTTTGTTGAATTTTCGCTTCTGTACAACTCAGAAACAGTCTGCACGAACAGGGCCTCAAGACTGTTTGCTAGCATATTGCAAAAATCGGACACCACAATTCACCTCCCTCTTGTGGTTGTGTACCCTCTAAATCAACACACCCACTAGTGGATCTTCCCCGTTTTTCCTTATATTGTAGTTTAATTAGGTCCAGCCCTAATATAAACCCTACTAATTTGATAACCCTTACACCAGCGCAAGAATTTCATCAAACTAGAGCATTACGTATTAGAAAAACATCATCTAACACTTTGTAATTAATTTACCAGTAAATCGATTTAACAAAGATCTATAACGATTACCTAATTAAAAGAGATAGGTTTGAGCCATCCATGATTTATTAGGGTGATACTAATACTTAAAAGATGATAACTTTTACGTATTAAAGCCTTTTAAACTATTATATGAATTCGTATTAAACTATAGCATGCATTCTAATTAACATAATACGAATATCATGAACGATAAATACTAATCGCTATAGAATCATGAATATAAATCAACTAGACATTAAAGCATGAAACTTGTTTCAAAATAATTAACTTAGCATGGTTTCAAATAGATTATACTAAGTACAAAAAAAACTACTCACTCATATTAAAAATAAAATCACAAAATTCACCCAAATAATTCATGTTTAACAATAAACTAAACAGCACAAAGAAAAAAAAAATAGTATAATATAAAAGCACCAAACTATGAAGATGATGATGATGGACTGATGATGATGATCGTGGTGATGAGGGAGGAGATTGAAGGGTTTTTGGATGATGATGAAAGGGTTTGATGGAGATGAAAGATGTTGAGGATGATGATGGGAGGATGATGGTGAAGAGATGAGGAGGAAGTCGTGGCCTTTGTAGTGGAGCAAGATGAGGTTTGATGGATGTGGTGAAGATGGAAGGTGATTGAAGAGGTGAAGGGGTTGGCGTCAGTTATGAAGGCTGTGTCCTCCTTATTTGCCTTGGCTAATCTTCCTTTTATCCTTGAGAGGGTGGGGATGAATACATGATGATGGTGAGGCTAGGGTTAGTGACTTAGGGTTTTCTTCTTCCTTTCTTCCTTCTCCCTTAAGACTTCTAGCTTTTCTTCAACTCTTGAAACCCTAGTCGAATTAAATAATTATGGAAATAATATTTTTCATAAATTATTAACCGTCTTTATAGCCAAGCGTGCAAAACCTGAACTTCGACGTCTTCTCTTCCCTTTTTATTTTATTAATGTTTAACCTGAAAAATATATAAAATAAAGTAAATTAGACGAAATAATATATATAATATAATCAAAATAATTATTAAAATAATGCATGATTTTTGACTTAACAAATTCCCCCACACTTAGACTTTGGACGTCCTCGTGCAAAGAAATCTTAGACTCGACTAAAAACTTACCCTTCTTTCTTTCTTATAAATCATGCATAACTATGATATTCATACTAGGCATTGGCTTGCTTTAAAAATAGTTTATTGAAAATTAATTAGTTTTTCCTCCTACAAGTGAATAACTACTAGACATCCAACTACCATCAAAGAGTTTCTTCATCAACCTCACAACATCTTCTTAATGAAGTAACAAGATCAATAATTATCCATCTCTTTTAAATATGCATACACCGATCAAGAGGTCTAAAAAATTTTAAGATAGAAAAATTTAGGCATGGTATGGCTATAGAGACAATTGAACTAGGTAGAATAACTCATTGAATTGATTCTAAACTTGCCTTGTACTTATTTCTCTTTCATTTTTTTTTTTCAAACTCCACTTGCGCACATATTCGAGGCCCATATAGGGTCTTAGAAATTAAACACTCCCTGTCTCACACTCACCCAAATAGAGGTGCTGGAGCAAACATTTTATTTTCATCATTACTTTTATTTATTTTATTGACTCACTAGTATGGGAAGCAAGCTTTCCAGTGGCAGTATTACCTCAAAGGGTAGCACCCAGTAGCGTATGCCTCAAAGGGGTACTTGTCATTCCCAACTTTGACTCTCCTTTTTTTTGAGTTATTCTGCTAATTCAATAGTATAAGAGATGGATAGGTCATTTTATTTCCTCTGTACGACTATATAACATGATAAAATAAGATAGATAATCATGATAATTACTCATTAAAGAGATATATGAGGATCAACTCAAACTTCTCTGAAAGACAGCTGGCTTGCTTAGAAGTCTTCACTCATAAAAGAATAAAATAAAAAAATAGTTAATAAAACAAAAATTTTCTAAGTAAGCAAGCCTAGCATAAACTCATATCATGCATTATTAATAAATTTTTTTTGATTTTCTTTTTTTTGTTTTTTAAATTTTTTTAAGAAAAAAAACAGCAGGAATTAAATGCAGGATGCACCCCCCACACTTAATTCATGCATTGTCCCTAATGCATGCAAAAAGAAAGAAATAATGAAAACAAAAACAAAAGTAAATAGGAACTTCCCTGAAAATGTTGGGTTGCCTCCCAACGAGCGCCTTTGTTTACAGTCGTTGGCTCAACTCCAGTGGGCTCATGGATCCTCAAGTTGGCTCAACGCCTTATTATCTGGTCACCACAAAATTTCCATAAATATGGCTCATCCCAAACATAATATTTGGATTGAGCTCTTATCTTTTCTTTTTCAGCTCTAGTCAACTCAATAGGAAAAGTTTTGGTGACTATATAGTGTACAATATCAGCATACCAAGGCAACCTACTAGTAATAGCATACAGAGTCTCATCAGGAAAACAATCAGTAAAAGGGCTACCACTCTCCCCTGTTTCTAGTCTACTCAGATGATCAGCAACTAAATTCTTAACTCCAGGCTTATCTTTAATTTTCAGTTGAAATTCCTACAGTAATAACATCCATCTAATCAACCTGGGCTTGGAATCTTTCTTTTCTAACAAGTGTTTAAGAGCAGAATGATCAGAGTAAACAGTAACTTTAACACCCAACAAATAAGGACGGAACTTTTCAAGAACAAAAACAATAGCATACATCTCCTTTTCTGTAGTGGTGTAGTTATATTGTGCAGGATCAAGAGTTCTAAAAGCATAGTAAATTACATGAGGTACTTTCCCAACTCTTTGACCTAGAACTGCCCCTACTGCCTTATCACTAGCATCACGCATTAACTCAAAAGGTAAGGCCCAATTTGGGGGTTGCACAACAGAAGGAGAAGTCAATGTCAACTTCAACGGATCAAAAGCCCTCATACAATCATCATTAAAAGCAAATGAGACATCTTTTGCAAGCAAGGCACATAAAGGAGAAGCAATCTTAGAAAAATCTTTGATAAACCTCCTATAAAACCCTACATGCCTTAAGAATGATCTCACATCTTTAACACATTTGGGATAAGGTAAGGACTGAATGATGTCAACTTTAGCTTTATCTACCTCTAATCCCCTAGGTGACACTACATGTCCAAGTACCACCCCATGCTCCACCATGAAATGACACTTTTCAAAATTCAAAACTAAATTGGTCTCAATGCAACGCCTAAGCACAAGAGTAAGATGATGCAAGCACTCATCAAATGAATCACCATGTACAGTAAAATCATCCATGAAAACTTCCATAATTTTAGTGATAAAATCAGAAAAGATACTCATCATACATCTTTGAAATG
This sequence comes from Carnegiea gigantea, assembly GCA_029747015.1. Taxonomy (NCBI): domain Eukaryota; kingdom Viridiplantae; phylum Streptophyta; class Magnoliopsida; order Caryophyllales; family Cactaceae; genus Carnegiea; species Carnegiea gigantea. Next base: position 108,119 of record JAKOGI010002279.1, read on the forward strand.
TACCAGGTGCATTACATAAACCAAAAGGCATACGTCTAAAAGCATAAGTGCCAAAAGGATAGGTAAAGGTAGTCTTTCCCTGATCAACAGGAGTTATAGGGACCTGAATATAACCTGAATAGCCATCTAAAAAGCAATAATGTGACCTCCCAGCTAATCTCTCCAACATTTGGTCCATAAAAGGTAATGAAAAATGGTCCTTCTTAGTAGCCTTGTTAAGCTTCCTATAGTCAGTGCACACTCTCCATCCACTCTGGACTCTAGTGGGTATCAACTCACCTTCACTGTTTTGTACTACTGTTGTTCCCCCTTTTTTAGGAACCACATGGATAGAACTAACCCACTCAGAATCAGCAATGAGGTAGATCACCCCAGCATCTAACCACTTAAGAATCTCTTTTTAGACTACCTCCATCATAGGTGGATTAAGTCTCCTCTGAGGGTCCCTTTTAGGCTTAGCATCTTTTTCTAAAGTGATCTTATATGAGCATAAAGTAGGGCTAAGTCTCTTGAGGTCTGCTAAAGTCCACCCTATAGCTTCGCTATGTTCTCTAAGCACTTTAACAAGTTTTTCCTCTTGGTCCAAGGTAAGTGCACTAGAGATGATTACAGGAAAAGTCTCATTATCTTCTAAAGAAGCATATTTCAAATTCTCAGGTAAAAGTTTCAATTCCAATTTAGGGGGTGAAATGCTAGAGGGAAGTAACTTAGCATGATTTTCAGGCAATTCAAACTTGTTAGGTCCATTATGCTCTTGTAGGTAAAACAAAGATTTTATCACGTCATCTAGATAATCATTGACCTGATATGGCACCTTTTGAAACTCAACATGATCAAGACTCTTAGTAAGCACAGTAAACAACTCATCCTCATGAGACAGGTCATACACATCTTAAGACAACTCATCAAAAACATCAAGTGTATATACGTAATTCACATCAACAGGAAATCTCATGGCATCAAAAATATTATACTTTATCACCTCTCCATCAAATTCCATGGTTAATGCTCCTTCATGCACATCAATTTTGGTTCTAGCGGTTTTCAAAAAGGGCCTACCAAGCAAGATGGAAATATCATGACATGCATCACCTATGTTCATCACATAAAAGTCAGCAGGAAACACAAGTTCATTCACTTGAACCAAGACATCCTCTAACACTCCATCTGGGTAAGTATTGCTCCTATCAGCTAATTGAATCACTATGCCAGTTTTCCTTAATTCTCCTAAGTCCAGCTTATCGTAAACAGACCTAGGCATAACATTAATGGAAGCACCCAAATCAAGCATAGCTTTATCAAAGTAAAGGTTACCTATTTTGCAAGGAACAGAAAACACACCAGGGTCTTTGCACTTAGGGGGAAGTTTCCTTTGAAAAACAGCTGACACATTTTCTCCCACACTTATCTTTTCATTTCCTATTAACTTCCTTTTGGTAGTGCACAATTCTTTCAAGAACTTAGCATAACGAGGAACCTGTTTAATGGCATCAAGGAGAGGTATATTAATCTCTATCTTCCTAAAGGTCTTAAAATCTCTTGGTTAGCCTCATTTACCTTAGACGCCGGGCTTCTAAATCTACTAGGGAAAGGTGGAATTGGCTTATAAGGTTCTCTTTTCTTCTCCCCTATTTCTTTAGTAGTTTGATTAGACTCTGTGTCTAATTCTGGTTTAGTCTCTTTTACCTCTAACTCAAGTTCTAACTCTCTATTCTTCGTAGGTTCCTTTAACTCTTTCCCACTCCTAAGTGTCATGGCACTAACATTCTCCGTGGGGTTAGGGTAAGGTTAAGATGGTAACCTATTTTGCAATTGAGCCTGCAAGTTGCTAACTATGGTATCAGTCACTGTTTGTCTCTCTTGAACTTGCTTAAGAGTGGTTTCCATACTTTGGAACCTATCATCCATCTTCTTAAGGACTTGTTCTAGTAAGAAGTTGGTCCTATCTTAACTAGAGGGTTGTCGAGAGGGTTGGTCAAAACCAGGGGGATTAGTCTTAGGGCCATACCTAAGGTTAGGGTGGTCTCTCCATCCTTCATTATAAGTGTTAGAATATGGATCATATCTCCTTTGACCTTGGTTAGAATAGATAGCATTAACATTACCCTCTTGCAGTGTAGGACATGCATCAATAGGATGCCCTTCTGGACAACATATGCCACATATGACTACTTTTTGGATCCCCTCACTAACAATCTTATTTAATATAGCAGTAATATGAGATAATTGACTCTCTACAGACGAATTAGAACCAATCTCATTGACCCTTTTTACTTGTGACTTCCTAGCACCAAACTGCTGAGTATTTTGGGCCATTAGATTATATAAATTTCGAGCATCAGCTGGAGTTTTATTAACCAAACCCCCCACTAGCAACATCAACCATATTACGATTCATAGAAAGTAAACCCTCATAAAAATATTGAATCAACAGTTATTCAGTGCACATAATTTATTAAATCTTTCCCAGTACTCACAAAAAGTTTCCCCATTCATTTGTTTGATTCCACATATATCTTTCCTAATGGATCCAATACGGGATACAGGAAAAAACTTCTCTAAAAATAATTTATGCAATGCAGTCCATGTAGAGAAAGATCCGGCAGGCATGTAATACAACCAATCCTTAGCATTACCAAGCAAAGAAAAGGGAAAGGCCCTCAATCTAATTTGGTCCTCAGGAATTCCCTCAGACACCATAGCAGAGTAAGTAATAAGAAATTCACTAATTTATCAGTATGGATCCTCTCCAGCTAATCCATGAAACTTATGTAATAAGTTGATAAATCCAGAGTTCAGTTTCAAGGGTTTATCTAATACAACAGAGGTAATGGACATTGGTTGGATTTCTAGTTAGGAGCAGCAAGTTCTCGAAGAGTAGACATGCTTACCTCTTTAACCCTAAAACTTATTGGGTTAGGCTGATTCTCTTTGTTTTCAGCTTTCAATGCTTGTTCCTTGTCCTCTCCAATTTCCTTATCACTCCTTAATCTCATACACTATGGGCAATATACAAAAATTAAATACTAGAGTTAAAACAAAACAATAAAAATAGTAAAATTAAATAGAAGTACCTAACAATTTACTTTCTCTCTCCGACAACGGCGCCAAAATTTGTAAAGCTTGTTGTGGAGCTACAAATTTAACCACTACTTCAACTTATAAATAATATTTATAGCATATAAAAGTAGGGACCAATCCACGAGGAAAGATTATATCAAAACGCTAATTTAATCCTAAATAACTTTACTAATCTAATTTATTGTTCCTCCTCTTTGTAATTCTAAATTAAATCAAATTTAATTAATAAAAATCTGAAAGAATACCCAATATTACTTCTAAATATTCTGGATTTAATTCTAAAAATAAAACAGTAAATAGCTCTCCTAAATAATCTAGAAAAATAAAAACAGAATAATAACTTAATCTTCAACTAAAAATCAAAACAGAAAATGATAAACAGAAAATAAATATTAAAAATGACAAACAATAACTTAAACTAATATTCTTCAAGTTTATAAGCTTACAACTCCAGAATTGCATCCAATTAATCTCAGTAAAATTAAATCAGAAAATTACCACAGAATATTAAAACAGAAAATGAAATCTAAAATTAAAAATAAAATAAACTGCATTAATATAAATACAAAATTAATCAACAAAATTACCCTAATTTAAGGACATAATTTTCTGGACTCAGCAACACCTAATCCACGAGAAATAAATATTAAAAACGAAATTTCCAGATTTAATGAATTCAAAACCTACACATATCAATTTCACGAAATAATTCTGAAAAATTATCAAGTAATTCCCAAAAATTACAAAATTAAATAGGGGAAGATTAGGATACTATATAAACCCTAAGAATGAATAAAAATTGAAAAAAACAAAAACAACTATTTTTAGCCTAATTTCTAACAAACCGATAACTAAATGATAAAACAGAATATAACTCAAATCCAAAATTATAACCACTCTAAAAATCAAAATCTAATCTGTCTAAAATTACCAAGATATTACTAAAAGACTATTCTTTTTGGGGGGATGTAACAGAATTTATATTAAAGCTAATAATTATAGAATAAAAATTGACAAACCAAACAAATTAACTAAAAGCAACAAATAATTATCAAAAGCTATCAAATTTATGAAAAATAATGCTTACCATAATCTATATCCACCATGCAAATTAATATTTATCATTAACATGCAAGTCAATTTCATCCATGAGTTAAACTGTAGATGACACCCACTAGCGGATCTTCCCTCTTTTTTCTTATATTATAGTTTAATTAGGTCCACCCCTAATATAAACCGTACTAATTTGATAACCCTTACACCAGCGCAAGAATTTAATCAAACTAGAGCATTACATATTAGAAAAACATTATCTAATGCTTTGTAACCAATTTATCAGCAAATCGATTTAACAACGATCTATAATGATTACCTAATTAAAAGAGATGGGTTTGAGCCATCCATGATTAATTAGGGTGATACTAATGCTTAAAAGACGATAACTTTTACGTATTAAAGCCCTTTAAACTATCATATGAATTCGTATTAAACTAACCAGCATGCATTCTAATTAACATAATATGAATATCATGAACGATAAATACTAATCGCTATAGAATCATGAATATAAATCAATTAGACAATAAAGCATGAAACTTATTTCAAAATAATCAACTTAGCATGGTTTCAAATAGATTATACTAAGCACCAAAAAAATTACTCACTCATATTAAAAATAAAATCACAAAATTCACCCGAATAATTCATGTTTAACAATAAACTAAACAACACAAAGAAAAAATAAAATAAAATAGTATAACATAAAAGCACCAAACTATAAAGATGATGATGATGGACTGATGATGATGATCGTGGTGATGAGGGAGGAGATTGAAGGGTTTTTGGATGATGATCAAAGGGTTTAATGGAGATGAAAGATGTTGAGGATGATGATAGGAGGATGATGGTGAAGAGATGAAGAGGAAGTCGTGGCCTTTGTAGTGGAGCAAGATGAGGTTTGATGGATGTGGTGAAGATGGAAGGTGATTGAAGAGGTGTAGGGGTTGGCGTCGGTTATGAAGGCTGCATCCTCCTTATTTGCCTTGGCTGATCTTCCTTTTATCCTTGGGGATGAATACATGATGATGGTGAGGCTAGGGTTAGTGACTTAGGGTTTTCTTCTTCCTTTCTTCTTTCTCCCTCAAGACTTCTAACTCTTCTCCAACTCTTAAAACCCTAGCCGAATTAAATAATTATAGAAATAATATTTTTCATAAATTATTAATTTTGGACCGTCTTTATAGCTAAGTGTGTAAAACCTGAACTTCGATGTCTTCTCTTCCCTTTTTATTTTATTAATGCTTAACCTGAAAAATATATAAAATAAAGCAAATTAGATGAAATAATATATATAATACAATCAAAATAATTATTAAAACAATGCATGATTTTTGATTTAACAGAAGGCATAGCCAAAACATTGGTATGTAAAAAAGATCTTCCAAAGTCCTTGTGGACGAGGCTTTGATAATCCAAATTATATACTTAACAGATGCCTCATTTGACTACTACTCAAAAAGGCATCATATAAATTGTTCAAAGGCAAGAAATTAAATGTTTAATATTTTAAAGCCTTTAGAGTAAGTGCTTTATCCATAGCAATGGTAAGGAAAACCTTAGTAAATTTGATCCAATGAGTGATGAAGATATATTTATTGGCTATTCCTCTATTTTGAAGGCTCATGGTGTTTACAATTGACACACCAAGGTCATGGAGGAATCTATTCATGTTATATTTGATGAAGCTAACAATGGTCTTGCTAGTTCATCTCTATTCAATCAGTTTTACTAAAGATGTAGATGATGAAGATAAAGGAGCCCTAGATAAAAGTCATCACCAGTGTGCTCTCAGCAATGTAAGCCAATGTCTAAATAATGGTGATCAAAGACAGTATGATGACATTGAAGCTCCTCTGGAAACCTCATAAGATGCTTGTGAGAGACCCCAAGTATATAATGAGCCATCCTTAAGCATCGTTGAACAATTTCAAACCCATTTCAATGAACCAAGGAAGGGATTCAATTATAAGTTTGCTCATCTTGTGGACAACATACTTACTGATGTCAATATAGGTATGAGAACACATTCATCCTTAAGAAATTTATGTGCATTCTCTTCATTTATTTTTCATATAGAACTAAAAGAATATGTGGAGGCATTGGGAGGCCCAAACTGGACATTGGCCATGCAAGATGAACTTAACTGATTTGAGAGGAACCAAGTCTAGTCCTCTGCACCTAGACCAAATGATCACCTAGTGATTAGGACAAAATGGCTGTTCAGGAACAAGTTACACAAATCTAGAGTAGTGGTTATGAACAAAGCCAGATTGGTTGCAAAAGGGTACATGTAAGAGGAAGGGATAGACTTTGATGAGACCTTTGTATCTTTGGCTAGATTAGAATCCATCAATAGATTAGTTATATTTGTATCTCACATGGGTATCAAGTTATTCCATACGGATGTCATGTGCTTTCTTAAATGGTTTTCTAAATGAAGAAGTCTATTTTGAGTAACCCCCTAGTTTTAAAAATCCTGAATTTCCAAAACATGTTTTCAAACTCCATAAAGCTCTTTGGCTTAAAACAAGCCCCAAGAGGTTCGTATGAGCATCTTAGAAAATTCCTCTTGAAAAATGATTTCACATGAGGAAAAATTGACAAAATCTTTTCATTAAAACAAAGGGGGATGATTTTCTCGTTATTCAAATTTATGTAGATGATATCATATTCGGTACTACTAACAATGTTCTATGTCAAGAGTTTTCCAATTTGATGAGTAAGGAGTTTGAGATGAGTATGGTGGGAGAACTCAACTTCTTCCTAGAGCTTTAGATTAAGCAATGCCAAGATGGCATATTTATCAACCAAGGTAAGTATGTGAAAGAACTCTTAAAGAAGTACAAGCTTGATGATGTTAAGCACGCTAGCACCCAATTGCATTAAATATAAAGTTGGACCTAGATCCAAGTGGTAAGTCAGTGTGAGAAAAGGTCTATAGAGGTATGATTAGCTCATTACTTTATCTAACAGTAACTATACTAGATATTATGTTTAGTGTATGCCTATATGCTCGATTCCAAAGTGCCCCTAAAGAATCACATCTAATAGCTGCTAAAAGGATTTTTAGATATCTTGTGGGAACCAAAAATAATTGTTTATGGTATCCTAGAGATGGAGATTTCAATTCCATTAGATGCTTAAATGTAGATCATTCTAGCTATAAGTTAGACAAAAAAAAGCACCTCAAGATACTATCAATTCCTTGGACACTGCCTAGTCTCATGACATTTAAAGAAACAGAGCTTAGTAGCTCTATTAACTGCTGTAGCTGAATATATAGTAGCGGGAGCATGTTGTGCTCAAATACTGTACATCATACAATAGCTACGAGACATTGGCTTTGATTTTCTAAAAGTTCCCATTCGATTTTATAATATGAGTGCAATAAATAAATCCAAAAATCCAATCCAGCAAAGAAGAACCAAACACATTGAAATGAAACATCACTTCATACGAGATCATGTTGAGAAAGGTAATACCATTCTTGAATTTTTTCCTTTACATTTGTAATTAGCTGAAATTTTCACCAAATCACTTGGTGAAGATCAGTTCAATTTTATTCGAAGTGAACTTGGCATACTGAAAATGGATGCAGAAATTAAGAGGGAGAACCACTCAACGAAAAGTCCAATGTGATAAAATATTACAGGTTATCACCAATGACGTTGGACTAGGCATTGAGACACCATTTTAAGGTCCAAATTGAATCAGTGCTCTTAGACTTTGGATTTTTGTCTCACATATCAATTATGGCAAGTAGCTGGAAGATGGGACTTAAATCAATTAAATACGTTAATGACTACTATATTTTAAAAACAATAGATTTTCAAATCTTTTCAAAACCAATTCTCCCTCTCTTTCTCTTGCTTTTTAAAGGGCATTGATTCACTTTCCTGGTAACCGTCCCTGATTCTATGCGTAAGATTTCCCACACTTTTCGCAAGCCAGCACCTTGTATTTTCTTTTTCTCTCTCATCTTATCTATAAAAAGGTGTGTCTTGGCCTCAACAGTACACCCCACTTCATCACTGGTCCTTTCTCTCTCTCCTCCAAACCCTCAAATTTTTCTCTCCTCTAAACCCTCAAATTTCACCTCTCTCACTCTCTCTCCTATCCAAGAAATAACTACTACTAGGTCTTCAAAGCGTAAAGAAGGAGCCTCTGCTGAAACTTTTGTTGCCCTTGCTAAAAGAATCTGCAGTGCCACTCAGCGTCCCCTATAAAAGTTACGTAAGGCAACTACAATCTCTAACTCTAAGGCCAAAATATCTACTAATTCTAGTAATTCTATCTCTAAACTTGAGTCTTTAGAGGATCTAGGACTCCTTGACCTCCTATTGAGTGGTTCACAAACTCAGGGGTAAAGAGATACAACCATGTCATTGAGAGGGTGTTATGTTTTGTGAATTTGTAGATCTGGATTTTTTGAAAAGGGATCAATTTTCCTTTGTTTCAAAACTAGAAAATTTGGCTTACATGAGTTTGTTTGAGGTTGGAGATGAAGTATACACTCAATTAGTTTGATATTTATGCCAATTTCGAAAAAGTTGAACCTCAAAGGCGGCGAAGAACTTATTACACCACCAGGGTCAATGGTACCACTATCACCCTCATCACTATCTCCATTGAGAGGATCTTTAATCTAAATCCTAGCCCCTTAAAATTTCCTCCCCCAATGTTAGCAACCAAAAGGTTGAAAACTCTATCTTCAAAAGTATGTCAATCCCGCCAAGATCAAGAAAATCAACCAATCTTATACTACCCTTTACTCAGACCATCGGATCCTATACTACATCCTAGTTAGGACCATCTGCCCTTGAGGACCATCAAAGGAGACCTCCAATGACACCTTCCTTGAAAACCTTTACTACATTATGGAGGGATATTATGCTAATTTTATATAACTTACTCTCGAGTATATGACCAAGGTTTGCAATCTATCACAGAATTTCGCTTTGCCCTACTCTAATCTCTTGACTCATATAATACAGGGCTTCCAAGTCCTGCTCGAGATAGAAGAATGCCTTAAATCTTATGTCCCTACCATAAATGAGATTATACTCAAAGGCCTTAAGTTCAAACCCCTCCCATTCGGTCATTGGAAACATAAGGAGGAGATTTCTACCAATGATATTGAGACTTCTAAGTCTCAACCCTCTCTTGAGATTATTCCTCTTTCTTGGTCAGAATGGTTTAAAGCAGATCTTAAGGAGATTAATGGGGAGCTCACCAGCTTGAAGGCTGGTCAAGTTGAGGTCAAAAAAATATTAGTTGATCTCAAAGGAGTATGTGAGGATTTGGTTTGTGTGCAAATAGTGTTATTTTAGATCTAAAGGTGGAGGAAGGGCTCTTAAAGGTGATAAATGATGAGTTTAATAGAAACGTAGCAAGGTTGGAAGCGGCATTAAAAATGACCCAAGCTGAGGTAGGTCAAGAGGCGAAGACTGAGGAAAAGATTGGTGTGCAAGAGGTTGTAGAGGAACCAAAGTCAGACACTCTAGCCCCTCCATCTAGATGCTTTCTTCATTGATCAAGCATGATGCTCTCTCCTTTTCTACTCTTAAAATTAATTTCATTTTTTATGCTTCTGAACAATTTAGGTGTTTTAAAATAATCATTTGCCAAACATTTTTGCGAGCCTGCCCCTTTTGATGAAACTCAAAAAGGAGGAGAAATAGTGAGGACTTAATGAATGTCATCTTTGCATAGGATTTCATGAATGTTTTGGCATCATTTTAGGAGATTAGAGTGCTCGATTGTGTGATTTTATGCCTTTTTTTAAATTTTACGCATGGGTTTGGTATTGTTGATAATATTTTGTAGCAATTCACTAAGAGAACATGAGTGTGTCTACAAAATTGATGAAGAATAATGCAAGGAGCCAAAGAGCACATAAAAACTGGTCAAAAAACCCGTAAGGGACATGGTTTACTAGAATATACATCATGGTTAACTCGGGATATCGTACATAGTCAACCTGGGTTAACCAGGTTTTGTAGAATCAATAGGGCAAAGCGACTAGAGTGCACCAAGACCTATTTGTGGTGGGGGGCCACGGTCTATGGTGAGCTCTATCTCCCCGAGTCGACTTGATTTCTTTGCGATTGTCTAACTCCCAAGCATTTTTGATGCTTACAACCTTCATTTCTGCCATAAAAAGCCCAGTTTTACTACTTTCATTTAACATCCCATATTCATTCCACCATCTAGATAGGTCTTGGACTCCATTTTAAGGGTGAATTGGGAGCAAGTAGAAGACTATGATTCATAAGGAAACAGGATGCGGTTTGCAATCGACGGATTCAAGTATGCATTTGACTGAGTGAATTCTTCTATCTTCTCTTCTCTTTTCCCATGGATTTATCATTTTATAGTAATTAGTTGTTAAATTTTATCATGTTATAGTAGATTTTCAGATTTGGGATTTTGTGAACTAATTGATATATTTGCTTTGAGTGTTTGCACTTTAATTGTTCGATTTATGTTATTTTCATGTTTAATATGATTTTAGAGCTTTGATTTGCAAGCATGTTGATTGACCATCTTCTTGCTTGATTTTGGATGTTGGATGAACTACTGAAAGGTGAAACTTTACATTGGAAAACTAAAATAGGACTCGTATGCATGAATTCTTGAGAAAGATCGGTCATTCGAGAAGGCATGAGTGATAATCCTTTTCCTATTGAGTCTAGATTGATTAAAAACCACGAAAGCATGGGATTGATTGTTACTGGGCATTTCACTATAGCTTGAAAAAGAGCATTGATGCTTTGATTATCGTCCTTTAAACTGAGTTGCGTTAGATTCATTTATGTGCAATGAGGTTAAGCAGTTTATCATGTGTTGAAGCATATTCCTGAATATTTATTCCTATTCAAATTAGTTCTAGTTGTTTTCTTGTCCAAATTTTGATTCGCTTGGTTTAACTTGTGGGGATATAATCCAGTGGCTTGACCTAGTCTCTATCGGATCGACCTTGATTTGCTACAACACCACCATGCGCTTGTGGCCTTATCAAGTTTTTGGCACTGTTGCTGATGACTATTGTCGAATATTGGGTTTTCTCGATAGGTATGACTAGGCATTTTGTTTTTCTTTGAAAAAATCCAAAAAATTGAAAATAGACAAAGCTATTTTCCATTTTTCTCAATTCGAGTATGAATTATTGTTGAGCTTTTATAAGTGTTTAAATGTATTTCTTGCTCAATGTGGTTATTGTATGGGTACATGTTAAATTTTATACATTGTTGATAAGGGTGTGAATAGTAAAACCCATGCTCTTTTATAGTACTAGGGTTTTCATGGTAAAAATATTGATGAGGCATGGTATTTGCTTAAGTGCATTACTTGGAATTCATTTGAGTTTGAGAAGGCTAGTCGTATTTCTGGATATTCATTCCTTGATCCTTATGCCTTTTATGCTAGATCTTATTATGCCTCTTTTTGGTGTGACTTGTGTCATTCTTCTGACCATGCTATAAATTCATGTCCTTATTATGCACATGGTCAACCTAACTTTGCATCACACAAGGATAATACTGATGTTGTCTTAACCTAACCTGATTTATCATTCCCTTTAGCTCAGTGCATGGGACTCAAGGCGGTTGAACCTTTTGGGGGTAGTTGCTAGGTTTAGTGTTATTGATGCATGTTTTCAGTAGGACGATACTTTTGATGAGGTGCATGATCTAGTTGAGACTCCTTCGAAGGGGTCATGCGATGTGTTTATGCATGAGGTCACTCCTAGCCTTGGTTGTAATAGTGTTCTCCTCAATCCCCTTGATCATTCTCATGCTTCCCGTCTTTGTTCATTGCCCTCGCCTTCCTCTACAAACTACATTGATGCACCCATTGATAATCCTATGATTTGTGATGCTAATGTTTGTTTGGGCTATGAGGACAACATTTTTATTGTAATTAGTGGGAATATTGATGATTATGTGTCCTTAGGTTATTTTAGAAGCTCTGATCCCTTAATTGACCCTTAGTTGTGTATGCCTAGAGGACTTACCTAGGAAAGTCATATGCACTACATTCTTTAATCATTCCTATGATTTTTCTAAAGCCTTTGATAAGGTTAAGAGGATACTTATTGTCTTTAGTGTGATTTTAGTTAGTGCCTCTCACCTTGTGTTTTCTAAGTTGTGGTCCAAGGAGTTTGATAAGGTCTTGCATGTTTAGATGGCATCTAATTTGATAGGTTATGTCTTGAAGTTGTGATGGAATGGCTGAGACTCCATTTGCTCCATTTGTGAGGGAACCTTAACTTAGGTATAATCAACACCTAACCTGGTGAGATTGTTATAATTTGTTTCATTTTCCGTCTCTTACTTTCTTTATTTTAAATAATAATGCTTTATCTAAGCATACGGGAAGGATCTTTTGATGTTTTCCATTTTGATTTTTAGTTTGCATACTCATTAGAGCATTTAGTTTTAGGTTTCCTTTTATTTGCACTGGTTTTTCGCATTTTGTGGCATTTTAGATTTGCATATAGGATTGTGTAGATTGATGGTATTGATTGGATTGAGATGCCCTCCAATGATGCTTTTGTTAGGCAAAATAGCTTTCATGAGCTTGAGTAACTTTTGCGTATAATTCCTTCTGGTGCTAAAATTTGTGAAGGTTTTTTTGAATATTTCTTATTTTAACCCTTGTCTTAATTGAGAATTGCGTTGCCTCCTTGGAGACCTAGGCACTAATAATGGTACATGATAGTTATTCTATGAGCTAACTAAGACTGTGGTCGACATCCCTTGAGACTTTGAGCCTTATTTGGACTAATCATTATATTTAGTCTCATGTTTATAATGTGTGTGATTCTTCCATGTTGCATCTCTAGAACTTGCCCAGACTCTTGTTCAAAACCACATTAGTATGTGCATAGTTGATGATATGATAGAGGCATGCTTTCTTCAGATATTTTAGTCACATAGCCAAATATCCTACCTTTGTATTACATATTCATCCCCTTTGCTGGCCTCTTTAAGCTCGTATCTATCTTTGTTATGAATACTTTTTATTAGCCTTGGCTATAAACACATGTTCGTAACCTTTAAGACAAGTCTATGGACCATCACTCATCATGTTGTGGGTGTTTTGGGGCTATTTGAGTTCAAGATGGCTCTGGTATCTATTGAGGGACTAATGTTATTGAGTATTTAATTGTATTTTCCTCTTATTTGGATTGTGTATATACATATTGTGAGTTGATAATTCACGACCCTATGCCTCTCAATAATTGATACTTTCATTTCATTTCCAAAAAAAAGAAGAAGAAAAAAAGTCATGTTGAAGAGAAAAAAACAAAAAAAAGGGCAAAAAAAGAAGAAAACAAAAACAAAAATAGAGAATGAATAAGTAGTTGGCATTCGCATTTACATAGATTGAATTCCTTTTTTGGTCAACTCATTTCCTACATGATTCATTAGTATATGTTCATTGTATTGTTGAGGTTTGAATTTGATGAACTTCATAGTTTCTTGGTATCTTGTTGGTTGCTCCCTAGTTGTTTGGCTAAATACCTGCGCATTGTCCAAATTCGCTAATCCACTCCTTTCCCTTAACCCCTTTTAAGCCCACGTTACAATCCAAGTAATGTCCTCCTAATTGTTATGTGCACATTGCATTTTTAGCGGCAGGGAATATGAGAGCCTTGTCAGGCATATGGTAGATTGCATCTTTGGAATGAGTTTTAACTGAACCCATACTATATTTCAAAAAATATGAGTAGGAGTGATTCACATCTTTCAAAAGTGTGGTTCTCCTGATCCATTTGGCTCCAATCAATCCCATGTGCTTGCATGATGTGCTTGTGGTTGTTTGTGGGTGATCAAGCTTGATATCTAACTCGTGGTCGTATATATATTTTTTGGAAAACATCCACCTTCTCTTAATTTTAAAATGTATTGTGCACTTTTAGGGGTTGTCATTGATTGATATTCTTACTTGTGATGTGCTTTGAGTTGCCTACTTTGAGTAGGTTCTTACGTTTTTTAGTCCTAGATGCATCTTCCCTTGTTAGTTTTATCTAGTGCTTGCTTGAAGACAAGCAAAGGTTTAAGCATGGTGGAGTGACGAATGTCATATTTGCATGGGATTTCATAAGTGTTTGGGCGTCATATTAGGGGATTAGAATGCTTGATTGTGTGATTTTATGCCTCTTTTCTATTTTACATTAGGTTTGGTGTTGATGACAACAGTTTCCAGAAATTGGCTAAGAGAAATTGAGTGTGTCTATAAAATCAATGAAGAATGATGCAATGAGCCAAGGAGCCCATAAAACTGGCAAAAAAACCTGCAAGGAACATGGTTTGCCTACTTATACATCATGGCTAACCCCAAATAGCTTACACAGTCAACTCGGGGTTAGTAAGGTTTGCAGAATCAATAGGGCAAAGCGACTAGAGGAGACTATGGTTTGTCCATGGTGGGGGAATAGTGTTCGTGGCGAGCTCTGTTTCCCCAAGTCGACTTTATTTCTTCTTGGCTGTTTGACTTCTAAGCATTTATTATGTTTGCACCCTTCATTTTTGCCATGAAAGCCCTATTTTACTGCTTTCATTCACCACCTCATATCCATTCCACCATCTAGATAGGTCTTAGACTCCATTTTTAGAGTAAAGTTGAGAGCAAGTAGAAGAGGGTGATTCGGATTCGCAAGGAAGCAGGATCGGGCACCACGAATCATATTCCTTGAGTGATAATCCTTTTCTTAATTAGTCTAGATTGATTAAAACCCTAAAAGTAGGGATTGACTGATGCTGGGCATTTCACTATAGCTTGAAAAAGAGTAGTGATGCTTTGATTATCGTCCTTTAAACTGAGTTGCCTTAGATTCATCGATGTGCAATGACCTTAAGCGGTTTATCATGTGGTGAAGCATATTCCTAAACATTTATTCCCAGTCAAGTTAGTTCTAGTGTTTTCTTCTTAATAGTTTGATTCGCTTAGCCTATCTTGAGGGAATATAATCCAGTAGCTTGACCTAGTCTCTGTGGGATCGACCTTGATTTGCTATAATGCCATTGTATGCTTGCGGCCCTATTAGGACTTAAGGACATTGATGAAGAATGATCAAAGCCTTCCCATAAGGCTTTGAAAGCTTCCCAAAAGGCTTTGAAAGCTTCTAGCCTTCACAGATAAGTGACTAGAGGCAGCCTTTTGTCTTGACTATGCTATATTTTGCTATGCTTTGCTATTATTATTTAATATGTTCACATGCTTGATATGCCTATATGATTTTCAAATTGGAGTTTTGTCTTTTATCCAAAAAGGGGAAATTGAAGACTCCCTCAATCTCAATGACAAGGTCATTGACTGTTTGAATGTTACAATTTAAAGACAAAACCTCAATTTAAGTATATTGAGTTACATTATGCTAACCGATCTTGTCCCTGCACGAATTCAATGTCAAAGTCAGAATTTCTAACTTTAGTATTGGCAAAATCATTTTTAGAAAAAAAACAATATATATGTTATCTCATTTTACTTTTGACGTATATGGTTTTGAAAAGAATCTCCTATTCACATCTAAGTGGATTATATTTTTGTAATGTAACACATCCTTGCTATCATCTAGGATTTTGCGAAGACTTTATTTCATCTAGTTCAGAAAAGTTGTATTAAATCAATCTTGAGTTTATTTGTAAATTATTTTAATTTATTTCCGTGAGATCTTTGTAGATCAAATCATGGTATTCTCTCAGCAATCAAAATCTATTATTTTCGTCAATAAAGAGGTAGCTTTGGAAACATCAAGCTTCGAATCAGTGATATTGGTTTCTGGCAGAATACGTTGAAGAATTGGCAAGTACTGTTCCAATGGTCAAGAAGGTTTTAAATCTACAAAGGGCAGAGATGAAGCAAACAACATAACATAAGAAAGAATTACATTGTGCAAAAAACTCATATGCAATCATCTTTAATACTCTCTTGTGTTCTTATCGTTCATTTAATTATTTGAAAGGGAGAATTGTAACAAGTTGGAGAGCTTACTTGGGTAGCTAGGCATTAAGAGGTCAATAGTTAGTGAGTGTGCTAGCTGAGATTACTTAGTCAGATAAGCTTGGAATGCTAGACAATGTGCCAAGTTAAGATCATTGGTGTGCACTTCTTAATTGAGCAAGAAGTGTCGGTGATTAAATCATAAAGGAAGACTGTCTTAGGAGGTGACTAGTCATGTTTGGAAAGGTGAACATCATAAGCATATAATGTTTTTTTTTCCATTTCATTTAAACACTTAAATTATTATTTACTATAAACATTAATGATTAAACTACAAGGTTGTCTCCTCTGACATCGGCAGTATAGGAACAAAGGGCATTGGTACTTTTATAAAGTCTTTATTTTTTTAAGATATCATCCCATCCATCCCCCCTCAAGGTGATCTAACATTGACTTTTGGGACTTTTAGATATATATATATATATAT
>JAKOGI010002280.1:0-7500 GCA_029747015.1 Carnegiea gigantea
TATCTGTATATGTTCCCACAAATGCGCACATGAAAACGCACACGCAGGCGTCAACACACCCATATATATATGTGTATGTGTGTGTGTGTGTGCGTGCGTATGTATAGAGAGAGAGAGGGTAGACAGAGAGAGAGACGCACACACACATGTGTGCATGTGTATTTGAATCTATGCATGTGTAAGTGTATATATGCGTGTGTGTGTGTGTGTATATATATATATACACATATATATATATATATATATATTTGTATATATATATATATATATATATATATATTTATATGTATATATACAAGTATATATATATATATAATATATATATATATATATATATATATGTATATATGTATATGTATATATATTGTTAAGAGATATATATATATATATATATATATATATATATATATAATATATATTATATATATATATATGTATATAGATATATAGTCTATATATATATATATATATATATATATATATATATATATATATGTATGCATTTATCTGTATATCTATATTTGTGTGTAGGTATGTATATATACATATTATATATATATATATATAAATAAATATATATATATTAATATAGATATATATGTATATTGTGTGTGTGTGTGTGTGTGTTTCTATATATATATATATTATGTATATATATATATATATATATCTATATATATATATATATATATATATATATATATATATATATATTATATATATATATATATAATATATATATATATATATATATATATATGCATATATATTTCTCTCTCTGTGTGTGCATATATATGTATATGTGAGTGTATAGAGCTTGATTAGATCTTCAAATATAATTCGCTATCAAATAAAAAAATTTATAAGTAAACTGAAGATTGAGTTAGTGCAACTTTCTTAACCTTAGTTAACCAAATCTGTGAAAAATCTTTGTTTAAAGGCAAAGATATATTGCATCACAAAATATAATTCATTCAAAAATAATTAAAGGATGTTTCCTTAGGATATTGACCAATAGTACATTCTAATAAGATCTCAAGGATAAAAGAGGGTCATGTTAAATCTTATTTTATCCAAAACAATTCTGCTTTGTACCGATGTTAGAGATTCGAGTTTCAACATTGGATTCCTGCGAGGATAAGAGAAGTTGGTGTAATACAACTCAATGTACTCAAATTGAGTTTTTGCCTTTCACTAAAAACACCCAATGTCATTGAGTTGTGACTTTGAACTAGTCAATGACATTCCCAATGAAATTAAGGGAGTCTTCAATCTCGTCCGTTTTAATGAAAGACAAAACTCCAATTTAAGAGTCATGTAAGTAAATCAGGCAAGCATTTTGGGGCAGATTATAACAAAGCCAAGCAATATAGTAATAGCAAGACAAAAGTTGCCTCTGGTAACCTAGTTTTGAGCACTAGAAGCTTTTAAAGCCTTTTAGATAGGCTTTGATCATTCATCATCAATGTCCAAAGGAGTCCACACCATTTATCCCCCTTTCTGACTATCATCAAATGAGGTAGACTCGTAAAACATATTGAGCAATCTATTGTACTAATTATATAAACTATTGAAAAACATTAAGAAAATGAAAATGTTTTTAAGAACAAAGAAAGAGATGAGCTTTAGTCTTGATTAATGGAGGCTACATCTGGATGGTGGGCTGGTACTGAGGCATTTGCCTTAGGTTCCTCTACCACTTCTAGCACACCAATCTCTACCTCAATAGTTTCCTTCTTACCCTCTTCAGCTTGAGTTGCCTTCAAGACTACTTCTAGTCGTGTCACATTGTCCCCAAACTCATCATTTATCACCTTCAAGGACCTTTCCTTGACTTTCATATCTGAGATAACACTATTAAGCATGGAAGCACATTGAGTCAAATCCGCAGAGATTCCTTTGATCTCAACCAATATTCTCTTAATCTCAACTTGACCAGCCTTCAAATAGGTAAGCTCCCCCTCAATCTCCTTAATGTCTTCTTCAAACCAAACTGACTAGGAAGGAGGAATGATTTCGAGATAGTGGAGGCTTAGGGGTTTTAATGTCATTGGTCATGATCTCCTCCTCCTAATGTTCTCAATGCCCAGAGGAAATGGATTTGAACTTGAGGATTTTGAGAGTGCTCCCATTAATTGCAGGGATTTGAATATTAAGGTGGTCTTCGGCCCTTAACACATATATCAAAGGCCTTGAAGATGTAGGTTAAAAGATTGCCTTGATAAATTGTCGAGCTTGGTCATATGCTCAAGTATGAGTTCTAAAAAATCAATAGGATATCCCTCTATGATATAGTGGAGGGTCTCAATGAGGATGTCATTAGTAGTCTCTTTAGATGATCTTCTTAGACAGATGGTCCTAACCAAAATATAGTATAGGATCCGTGGGTTAGAGTACACAGCTATATAGGACTGGCTAGTTTTCTTGATTTTGGAATGGTGGGCATATTTTTTAAGATAGATCTTGTGGATTTTGGCTGAAGAAATTAAGGGAGGAAACTTTAAGGGATCAAGGTTGAGACTTGAGATTGAAGATCCTCTCAATGGAGGCAGTGGTGACGGTGAATGTGGTGCCCTTGACTTTGGCGGTGTTGTGGGCTCTCCCTCTCCCTTGGGGTTCAACTTTTCTCAAAGTTGACATAGAAAGAACAAACTAAATGGGGATACACTCTATCACTAGCATCAAAGAGCCTCATGCAACCAAATTTTCTAACCTTTTTACTGAAAGAAAACTTTACCTTCTCTAAAAAATGTAAATCCACAAACTCACAGCATACTAACTCCCTCATGACAACATGATTGTAGCATTTCACCCCTGAATCAATAAACCACTCAATAGGAAGGTCAGGGAGCCCTAGATCTTGTATAATGTTAAGCTTGGGCACTAAATTTCTAGAATTTGTGGATAGTTCGGCCTCAGAGTCAGAGACAGGCTTTACCTCAAGTGATTTTGGTAGACAATGCTTAGTGGCACCCGTGGGTTCTTTTTGCTGGGGTGGTGAAGGCTTCAGTGGGGCTCCTGCTTTTTGCTTGGAAGACATATGAGTAATTGGTTTTCGACGGGAGAGAGAGAGACAGGGAGAGAGGGAGAGAAGAGAAATTTAAGGGTCTGGAGGGGGGAGGGGGAGCAACATGCACTGTTTATTGGCTGAAGAGGAGAGAAAAAAAGCAATGAGAGGTATCAGTTTACAGAAGGTGCAGGCAATCTTGGGGAAACTGTTAAGGATGGTTATTGAGAAGGAGGTCATTGCCTTTTAAAAAAGAAGAAATAGAATTGGTTTTGAAAAAATTTAAAGATCCCATTGTTTTCAGAATATGGTACCTAGCAAGGTATTTAATAGATTTAAATCCCCATCTTCTAGTTACTTACCATAACTGATATGTGAGACAGAAACCTAAAGTCTAAGAATCATGAATTTGATCTGGACTTTAGGATGACGTCTTAATGTCTGGTCCTGTGTCAGTGGTAGTACTATATAAAATTTTATCAAATTGGATCATTTGTTGATGAAATTCTATCCCTCAATTCATGCATCTATTCTTAACATGTCAACTTCACTCCAAATAAAGTTGAACTGATCTTGACCAACAAGTTTGGTGAAGATATCAACCAATTACAATTGTGATAGAACAAATTCCAAAGTGATATTACCTTTCTCAATATGATCTGATATGAAGTGACGTCTGACTTGAATGTGTTTGGTTCTTGACTGCTGCACTAGATTTTTTTAGTGTTTATTACACTAATATTATCGCATCAAATAGGGACCTTTTGAAAGGCATACCAAAGATCTCGCAGCTATTGTGTAACATAGAGTATTTCGCCACAACATACACCTATAACGATATATTCAGCCTCAGTAGTTCATAGAGAACTAAATCTTTATTTCTTTAAGTGGCATGGGACTAGGGAGTGTCCAAGAAATAGGTAATACCCTAAGGTGCTTTTTTTACCTACTGTATAGCCAGCATAATCTGCATCTGCGTATCTAATAAGATTTAAATCTCCATTAATGGGGTACCATAGATCTAATGTCCTTGGTTCCTACAAGATATTTGAAAATTCTTTTGACTACTGTTAGATAAGACTCCTTAGTGGCACTTTGGAGTCGTGCACATAAGCATACACTGATTGTGACATTAGTTCTACTTGCTATTACATAAAGTAAGGGGCCAATCACACTTCTATAGACCTTTTCTAAGGCTGACTTACCACTTTGATCAAAGTCCAGCTTAGTGTTCAATGCCATTGGTGTGCTTGCATGCTTGACTTCATTAAGCTTGTATTTCTTTAGGATTTCTTTTGGACACATTTACTTTTGTTGATGAATATGTCATCTTGTCATTACTTGATCTGAAGACATAGGAAGAACTTGAGTTCTTCCACCACACTCATCTCAAATTCCTTACTCATCAAATTAGAAAACTCTTGACATAGATGATTGTTAGTAGCACCAAATATGATATATATCCAATAATTAAGAAGTCTTCCCCTTTTGTTTTAATGAAAAGGGCTTTGTTAACTTGTGAAAAATCATTTTCCAAAAGAAATTTGTTGAGACATTCTTCCTAAGTGCTTGGGGCTTGTTTAAACTATAAAGAGCTTTGTAAAATTTGAAAACATGATTTGAAAATTCTGGATTTTCAAACTTGGGAGTTGTTCAATGTAGATTTCTTCAATTGGAATACCACTTAAGAAAGTGCAATTTAACATCCATTTGAAATAATTTGATGCCATGTGTGAGGCAAATGAAAGAAATATACGGATGATTTCTAGTCTGACTACAAGTGCAAAGGTCTTATCAAAATCTATCCTTTCCTCTTAGTTGCACCCTTTTGCAACTAGTCTGGCTTCATTCCTAACCACCACTCTAGATTCATCTAATTTGTTTGTAAAAACTCATTTGTGCCAATCACTGGATGGTCCTTTGGTCTAGGAGTGATAGTCCAAACATGGTTCCTCTTAAGTTAGTTGAGCTCATCTTGATCCAATTTCGAGTTTGGGCCTTGCAATGCTCTAGCATGGTGCTTTGGTTTTGTATGAGAAACGCATAAAAGAATGCATAGAAATTGCTCAAGGGAAAATGTGTCCTTATACCCTTATTCATGTCAATGAGTAGGATGTCTGAACGATGTGTAGATTTGTATTGGAAAGTCCTCATTGGATCATTGAATGATTTTGAACTTGTTCATGGATGCTTGAGAATGACACATTATTCATGTCATCATCTTGGGATCTCTCATTGGCATATGGTGTGATCGCTGGAATGTCATCAGGCTGCCTTTGCTCATTATGATTTGGACCTTGGCCCTCATTACACGAGGTGCTTTGGTGATTGCGTGTGTCCACGGATACTTCTTCTTTATCATCTACATATTTGTTTAACTAAAACTCATCAAATGAGGATGAACTAGTATGATCATTGTTAGTTTCATCAAAGACAACATGAATGGATTCTTCAATGACCTTGGTACAGTTGTTGTAAACTTGATAGGCTTTACTAACTGAGGAATAACCAACAAATATACCTTTATGACTCCTTGCATCAAACTCACCAAGATTATCCCTACCATTGTTGTTGATAAAACACTTACCTCCAGAGGCTTCAAAATAAGATACATTTGGTTTCTTGACTTTGAACAATTCATATGGTGTCTTTTTGAGAATTGGACATATGAGGCATCTGTTAAGTACATAGTTTGTAGTATAACATCCTTAGCCCATAAGAACTTTAAAAGATTGTTTCATAGATCAACGTTCTTCCTCTGTCTTCCAATGTCCTATTCTCCCTTTTAACAACTTCATTCTACTATGGAGTCCTTGGTGCTGAAAAGTTATGGGAAATGCTATTCTTGTTACAATAATAAATAAACTTGTCTTGCCTAAATTTTCTTCCATTTTCAGTTTGAAAAGCAACCATTGGCAACTTTTTTAACATTTGTAATTTCCTCCATAATTATAAAGTCCTTAAGGGCTTCTATTTTATCTTTCAAAAAGAGAGCCCAAGTGAATCCTTACTAGTCATCCACAAAAACAAATATATATGAACTACCACGTAAGCTTCTAATACGGATTGGTCCACATAGGTTCATATGCAACAATTCTTGGTATTTTGAAGTGGACACACTCTTCGCAGGTGTAAAAGATGCACATATTTGGTTACCTCTAACACATGCACTACATACATAATACTTCTTATATTTGTAACGGGGTAACCCTCTTACTAAATCATACTTGAGTAAGATATGAAAGGTGTGCATGCCTACATATCCTAATCTGTGATGCCAAAGCCATGTATCATCAAAGGAGGCTTTTAGACAGGAATGATGCCTCGGATAGATATTTTCAAGACTTATGGCATAACCATTGTCTAGTCTAGAACCATAAAGAACAATGTCATTGTACTTGACATTCTCAACAGCATATTAGGATTCGTCAAACCAAACACGGTTAGCTTTATCATAGACATTGCCAATAGAGTTTGAAGGATCCTCATAAATCTTACTAATGCCGATGATGTTACTTCACCAATTATCTCCAAAGGTCACTTCACATGATTTTTGTTTTTGGATCTCAGTATACATTGAAGTATCTCTAGTCATAGGTCTTGAACACCCACTATCCAAGTACTAAAGATTGCTCTTTGCTTTTAGACACACCTATAAGAACAAAAATCACCCCTTCCAGCATTCTTTATGAGTAGGGTTTAGACGAGGATAACCAATGTTGAGTTTTGAGGACATTGTCCCTTTAGGCACCTATACCTATATAATCCCTATGCAAGAGGTCTCTTTACCTCTAAATTTGCTATAATGTTTATGACCGCCAGTAAGGCAAGTATGACTTGGATACTAATGACCAAAGTAGCTCTGGTTATCTGGTAGTTGTGACTAAAGTTACTATTTTTAAAACCAAAACTATTTTGGGATCCTTTATGTGATGTTTCTCCAGTAAAGAAGTGTTTGTATGACCTTTTTTGATTATTTGGATTAAAACCAAGGCCTTCTTTATTAAAGGGCATACATTGAGATCCAAGTAATTTGTCTAAAATCTCTTGATCCTTAGCAAGTTTTAGGAAACATTTGTGAGAATCATCACACTTGTTTTCCAAAATGTTTTTCTCATTCTCAAGGTTATTGATTTTAGTGTGTAGATTTTCATAAGATCTTTGCCAGTCCTCAAAAGATCTCTGCAACTTCATATATTTAACACACTTTAATAGGTCTTGAGGTAGAAGCTCTTTTGTGAAAGTAAAAACATATTGCAATGTTCATCACTTTCTACAATGTTTTCTCTAGCTATGAGATAGAGGTTGGTTATTTCTTCATCTTCACTTTCACTTTCACTTTCAAAGTTATCATTGTCACTCCATGCTGCAGCCACATCTCTGTTACCTTCTTTCTTGGACTTAAATCTAGTTCTCCCAGTTTTCTTTTTGATGTTTAGACAATCCTTGATCATGTGACCTGGAAGTCCACAACGGAGCAGGTGTTTTGGCTA
>JAKOGI010002280.1:10000-88335 GCA_029747015.1 Carnegiea gigantea
CTCTCTCCTTTGGAGTTCTTTGGTTCATTTGATCTTTTTCAGTTTTCATTTTTTTTCCGTAGAGATAGTTAGGATGAACTACTTTCTGTTGTTATTCTCAACAAATCTTTTTCTTTGGCGATTTTTACTTTTTATCAGTTCAAAATTTGATTTTGGGATCCTAGATCTTTATTTGTTGTTCTGTCTAAAACCCTATTTTTCTCTTAGTGTTCTTGGTAGACTATTTTCCTCCAAGCTGAATTTTGGTTAGTTATTCTTTTCACATATTTATTTGGTAAATAAAGTTAGTTAATCCTCTATGCATGGCTTTTGATTTATTTTGTTCATGTTGTATTTGCGATTTGCAAGCACTTGATTTCAGGTGCTTTCTGTATTAAGTTTTTCACCTTTGTCGGTTACTCTCTCATATAGTTCTTTGATAATTGTAAATCGTTGATCATCTATGTTTGGATTTTGATTTATTTTGTTCATGTTGGAACTTGCATAATCTCAGTCAATTTTTTGTTTCCCTTCACCATTCCTTTTTGCACTTTTCTTATTGCTAGGTCCATTTACCTTTGTTTTATGTTTGTATATGGTTTAGTTTGATGATACTTAGCCCTTAGTTGGGTTAGACTGGCACAACCTCTTCAAGTGTACTCGAGTTGTATTTGTGTTTTTGAACCAAAGACTGAGATTTTGTAGTTATCCATTGACCAAAAAAAAGTTGTAGTAGTAGCCACAATAGTTTTAGGTATAACCTGTAGGAATTAGACAAACATTGGCATTACAAAGTGGTGCATTTAATTTGCTTTAGCAACTTTCATAGAAAATTATTGTACATAGAAGACGGTTGTTGGTACTCGACGTTCTTTCAGTCAGAAGTTATTTCGTATTTGGTAATTAGCTTAGTTTAAGTGTCTAGATCAATTGGTCAGTGAGGATTGATAACATGAAATTAGTTGAACGTGATGAATATTGTTTTCCTGACTAAATCATGGGATGCTTCTGGACTTGGCCTTAGGTTTGCTATTAGTGTTAGATACCCAAGGAGCTATAGGATAGCTTGTAAGGCAAGGTTCTAGGAGATGTATATGTGCTATGTTTCCTTTTTCTCCCATATTCTCCATCCTATGTTAGGTCTTGACTCTTGAGTATATGTTTTTCTAATGTGTTCTTCTCTCTTGTTCATTGGTGAAGTAGGAACCGATTAACTGGGGCTAGGTTAGATCTAGTTAAAAATGATTTTAAGAGAATTTTCTAAACAACCCATCATTTGAATTCACTTGGATTTTTTGATACTGATTATGCAAAATTTTTAGTAACCTATCATTTAAATTCACCTGACACCAGGTATTATCACACAAACTAGCATAAAGTGCACAACCTTGGTTATTTTTCACGAATTTGTACATTTATTCTAGTAAATCTTTATATTCATTGTAGCAGACTTGGAGGTTTATTTTTGTAGACTTACGGCTTGTTTGGTTCTATGTAATCAAAATGGTAACGCATCAAAATGGTAATGGTGACTCTATTATCATGTTTGGTTGCCATTGAAGAATGTAATTAAGATTGCATTGTAATCACATTTACTTCAATCTATGCAACTACAATTACTTGACTTTTTCTAAACAATTGTGATTGCGTACCTTTGAATAAAAGCCTACCTAACTATAAGCTATTATATTTGGGAACTTTCTCTCTCTTCTCTCCATTCTCTCCTTTACTTCTTCTCACTTATTACTTTGACACCATTTTTTTAAAGGTTTGAAGCCCCCTCACCCCTCTTTCTCCTCTCTATATTAGATAAAATTTAACCTAGACCATGATCGTATTATTGTAACTGCATTTTTGTACCTTCTAGACATTATGTCTCTCTCTCTCTCACCCATCATCATCATCATTGTTAGAATTAATCGCACAAGGACACAAGAGGGGGGTGAATTGTGTCTACCGACTTTTCTAATTGTTTCAGAACACTCGTGAAAACTGTTTGGATTGAGTGTTTGGAGTGAAGCAGAAACAAAGCTAATTGCGGAAATAATAAAGAAGATATAATATTTTTACGTGAAAAACCACCTCTAGCCCAACTGAAGTGTAAAAACTACAACCTACCACTGTAGAATTTCAACACACTTTTACTAAACGAGCCAAACACTTTACAACTGTAACACACATGACTCAGTCACTCACATAACTTGGTCCACCCCAAGACCTTCGTTACAAACACCACGTAACTTAGTCTACACCGAGATCCTCGTTACAAAAGCCATGTCCACTGTCTCCCAAGACTTGGGCACTCTCTTATCTCACTGATGTAAAAGAGAAAAAGAAAAACTCCTTACTTGAATGCTTCTAAACAAGTTGAATGTAAGGTATAATACAATCCCTATTATGTCAATATTGAAGACTCGATTTAGCACTCTCTTTGAAGGTTTTCTCTCAGAAAATTCAGACTCACAAAGATAATTTTAAACCCTTGGAAAACCTTGAGAAAGACTTGAGAAAGAGGCGACTGAAATAGTGAGCTTGTGCCGTAGGGTTAGGAAGAATTCCTTCCCTCAATCACTCTAACACTCAACCTCCTAAAATCTTTCCTCTTGATATTCTTCCCTTAAAGGACAGGATAAAATCTTTCAATAGTATCTTTTGAGGAAAAAAACTTTTTAGACTCTAGTACAGAAAAATCTCTCAACATTATCTTTAAAGAAAAAATCTTTTTAGACTGAACTGATACAGGGAAATTAATCCTATTTATTTCAAGAAAATCGTCAGTAAAAAAAAAATTCTAAAATCATGAAATTCATTTTTTGTCTTTGACATCAGAATACCGCAGATCTGACTTCGCAGAACTGTTCTGAGGTAGTGTTCTGAAGTACTTAAAAACATTCAAAGCAAACGCTAAGTCAAGACCTTCTAATTAGCATATTAACAAGAATCTAAAAAATAAAACCAATACTAAGTCTAAGACTCTTGTTATCAGCTAGACTCCTTGCATATGTATTGACTTTGATGCTCCACGCTCATTCGAACTGCTCTAAGAATTTTTCGGATCCTGTGTCAACCCATAATTCAAGCACAGCATATTAACTAGTATATTTGGATTGTTATCATCAAAACCTTACACATTAATTGGATTAGCAATTTCCCCCTTTTTGATGATGTCAAACCAAATGACCATAAGTCATCAATGGCAATTAATATTGAGACAGGGCAAATATATATTAGTGCCAAAACAGTTATCCACCCTCACACTCGAGAGAAAATAAGAGTTAAGAGGTCAACTTAAATAAGGCAAACCCATCGAAACAAGGTCATACTCATCTTCTCCCTTTTGGCATCATCGAAAAAGGTGAGGAGACCGAAAATAGAAATCTAGTGTGGATGCAATCACCACCAAAGCGGTAATGCAGGAAGTAATAGCGATGCACTCAAGTATATAGTACAGTAATGATATTGGCTATTCGAGCTACGTACAAACAAATAACACATGCAACAAACAAAGTTATAGTATAAATGCATTAACCATCCAAAAACAGCCATAAACCATTAGTAGTCACATACATAACCAAGTATTTGAAAAACAGTGTTGGAAACAGGGGGAAAGGAACAGGTTTAGGTAGAGGAAGGTGGAGGAGGGAATTTGGCTGTGAGGGCAAGAAGGGCACTCAGCAGATCCTCGTGACGTTTAGCATTGAGAGCCTTTTTCTCTGTAAGCGCCTGCTTTACTTTAGCTATCTCTCCCTTCAATGTAATCTGGTCCTACAACAGTGTATCAATTGTAGGAGCGTTGGATGTGGAGGCTTCACTGGGAATAGGTCTAAGTGGTGTTTGGAGCCCTGTTCTGAAGTTGCACTGCCGCCTTTTGTCACTTTGAAACCACACCCAATCAACATGTTGTTGCCAATCTCATCACTGACCTGAAAGCCTATTCTCTTCTGCAAGGGAATCCCAAGCTTCTCAAACACTGACGTCAGTAAGGACCCATACCCCATGTCATGATCCTTGGACGTGTTGGCAATTCTCCCAATATGGCTAATCATGATTGCAAGTAACTTAATTTGCTCACCCCTATCCAACAAATCAGTATAGCACATGTCTATGGGATCAGCAAGGTTCCGTCCCTGACCTCGGGGAACAATATTCTTAATCACAAATCAAAACAACAGTCAATGCAATGGCATCATTTCCCCATTTCTGACAAACCGAGACACAGTTAGAAGGGGTTTTTGGGCTAGCTTTTGGGTCAATTCCAACAGTTGTTCTTCACCTAAGACGCCCTTGTCCTTTTGCACATACATATCAAAACCTTCGGAGGACACTCCAAGTAACTCACCTAACTTCTGAGCATCAAACCGTAGGTCATGATCATTAACTATGCTTGTCACCACTCCATTGGTGACAATACAGTTCGTGTAGAACTCAGCTAAGTCTAGAACCGAACATCCTCTCTTAGTATCCGTGAATCGGTTTAACCATCCCTGAGATTCCAGCTTCTCTAAGAACACCCCGAACCCCTGTTCCTGAAAGTATGACACCTTAACTACCTTCCCCCCGAACCACAGATTTCTAGAGGAAATGCTCATGTCTCTCAGCAAGTGTCATGTTTTTTCTAATTTTCTTCTTCTGTGGTTCATTAGACTCTTCAACCAGTTTGGACACTTGTTCTGGGGTAGCCCCTTTTTTGATAGCTTTCTTGGATAAAACTGATTTGAGGGGTGTTTTGGTAGGTGTTTTGGAGGATTTAAGGATCGGTTTGTTCTTATTGGCAGGGCTTTCAATTCTATCTTTTAGCAGGGGCAACACAGTGGGAGGACCCGAACTTCGAGTTCGAGGTCGTGATAAAGATGTAGTAAGAGGTACATTGGGTGAGGTGTTAGTCTTTCTTTGGCGTTTGAAGGTCGGTTTGGTTGTGGCTTGGGGCTTGGTTGGAACAGTTCGTTTGAACCGCAAAAGTGGTTCATCCTCATCACTATCCACAGCATCTTCAACAAGAAATTCATTATCAACATGCCCAACATCATAATCCTTAGACTCCCCAACTGATTCGGCCTCATTCCCCCTTAATCTAGACTCGGTCACAACCGGGTCATACACCATAATCTCCCAACCTGTAATTAGGTGTACCAAAGGTACCACATCAGGGTTCAAGTCTACTAATCTTAAGTCCAAGCTCTTCAAGAACCCAAAAATAGAGGGAGTAATCGAAAAAGAAGGTGAGGGAGGGTTTTCCATGCCAATCGAGATCGTTTGTGGCGATGAAGGTGCCGATGATGTTCCCTCATAACTCATCCCAATTCCGCCCCTTTTTTTGATAGTTGGTCTCGTAGTGATCTAGGGTGAGAAGTCTTGCGCTTGGAGGATGCTTGACTGCCACGAGTTCTTGCTATTGTGAGGATTTGAGGTGATTTGGAGTTAGGGTTTTGAAGGGGTTTAAGGAAAGAGAGGGAAATCGAGTTCTTGGTAGAGAGAAAGGGATGGATGGATGGGTTATAAAGAGAGAGAGTGGAGGGATTTAATGGTGAGCATGAGTCACCCGAAATCCAGGCAGTTTATGGGAGAGTTTATTTCGGCCCTTCTTAAAGAGAGAGAATGTTTTGCATGCAGCACATCATTACATTAGGTATGGTATAAATTATAGGTTAGGTGTAATGGAAAGGAAATTTCGGTTTCCAACATTCCTTTAATAATACCACTTGGTCAGCACATGATACAAACAATGGTCAGGTCTGTTACTAGAGCCTATTCTTATTGTTAAAAGTTTGGTGTCTCAGGACACTAAGGGCAATATCATTAGACCTCAACGATGTCAACATGTTACATTCCACATATATGCCAGTAAAAGAATGAAAATTGAATGCATCCATTGTAACAATTTATTTGGCCCAAAAACCCTTAACTAGTTAATCATTAGGGTTAAACAAGCATGCTCGAGTTCTTTTAATCATACCCAATTCAAGTCTATTCCTCTTAAACTACTCTCTACTCAGTGTCTTGGTAAAGATGTCAGCAATTTGCTTATCAGTGGCACAAAAATTCATTGAAATTAAGCCCTTTCAACATTGTCTCTCAAAAAATGATGACGTATGTCAATATGCTTAGTCCTTTTATATTGACATGGGTTTTTGGCAATGCTAATTGCACTTGTGTTATCATAAAATATAAGAATGCATCCCGTGTCACTAGAAAAGTCCTTAAGTTGTTACCTTATCCACAACAATTGAGCACAACAAGAAGCAGCTGCCACATACTCGGCTTCTGCTGTGGACATGGCAACGGAGTGTTATTTCTTGGTTGCCCAAGAGACCAAATAGGGTCCAAGAAAATGAGCCATACCTGAGGTGCTTTTTCTATCAACCAAGAATCCAGTATAATCAGCATCTGCATACCCAATGAGATCAAAATTGCACCCCCGAGGATACCATAAAGCTAAGTCCGAGATGTATTTCAAATATCTCAAAATCCGTTTTACAGCTTTCAAATGTCTTTCTTTAGGATTTGACTGAAAACGGGCACACAAACCAACACCGAAAACAATGTCAGATCTACTAACGGTTAGGTATAGACGCGATCCTATCATGCGCCTATAGGATTTCTACTCAACTGGTGGACTCCCATCATCCACAACTAATCTTGTTGAAGGAGAGATGGGTGTGTCTATGGGCTTAGCAGATTTCATTCCAAACTGCTTAATTAACTCCTTGACATATTTTTGTTTATGTATCATAGTTCCGTTTGTGGTTTTCTTGATTTGCAAGCCAAAGAAAAACTTAAGCTCATCATACTCATCTCAAACTCACGCCTCATCAATTTTGAAAAATCATTACATAAATCACTGTTAGTTGCACCGAATATAATGTCATCGACATATACTTGAACAATCAACAAATGTTCCCCCTTTGATTTGAGAAACAAGGTATTGTCTACCCTGCCCCTTTGAAAGCCATTGTCAAGTAGAAATTTTGACAAGCATTCATACCAAGCTCTAAGAGCTTATTTTAAACCATAAAGAGCTTTGTCAAGTTTAAACACATGGTTAGGGAAATCATGATTTTCAAAACCAGGGGGTTGGCTTACATACACCTCTTCCTTAAGGTATCCATTGAGGAATACACTCTTGACATCCATTTGATATAGTTTGATCCCCATATGAGCTGCAAAGGCCACCAAAATGCGGATAGCCTCGATCCCTGCAACAAGTACAAATGTTTCCTCATAGTCGATTCCCTATTCTTGGTTGTAACCTTGAACCACAAGCCTGGTCTTGTTCCGAGTAACTGTTCCAAACTCATCCAGTTTGTTCTTGAACACCCACTTGGTGCTAATTATCGATATGTCCTTAGGCCTTGGTTTAAGGTGCCAGACTTTGTTCCCTTCAAATTGATGAAGCTCCTTTTGCATGGCAGTAACCTAGTCAGAATCTACAAGAGCTTCATGAATATTCTTTGGCTTAATGTTAGGTAGAAAAGCATAGAAGGCACAAAAGTTTCTGAGTTTAGATCTAGTTTACACCCCTGTGCTAATATTAGACATGATCTGGTCAAGGGGGTGCGAGCTCTAGTGCTTCCAGGGTTGTGAAATAAATGGATCCACAGATACACTACCAATTTCTCCTGGGTACTTGGTGAAATAGGTTCTGGAACTATTCTGGTGCCTGTTCCCATATCAGTTCGGGAATAATTAGGTTGAGTGGGCCAGTTCTATTCAGGTTCAGTAATGCTTCCCCCTGACTGGTTTGCTCCCTGCCCACCTTCCAAATTATCAGTTCTAGGACTTGGTTCACCTTCAAGAGCCTTACCTTTGTCAACTATGGAGCTTTGGCTGAGCGAGAGGTCTTTTCTTACAAGACCAAGTTCAAACTCTTCATCCTGTGTATCATACTTAACCACAGAGTTAGTCTCATCAAATAATACATATACACTCTCCTCAACACACAAGGTTCTTTAGTTAAAACACTTTGTATGCCTTACAGTGTGAGGAGTACCCTAAAAATATGGCTTCATCACCCCTAGGGTCGAACATTCCCAAGGATTCCTTCCCATTGTGCACATAGCATTTGCAACCAAACACCCTCAAGTGCATAATATTGGGCTTTCATCCCTTGAAAAGTTCATAAGGAGTTTTGTTAAGTATAGGTCTGATCATGCATCTATTAATAATCTAACATGATGTGTTCAATGCCTCTGTCTAAAAGTTTCTAGGAAGACCACTAGCGACAAGCATAGTCCTAGTTATGTCTTCTAGAGTCTGATTTTTACGCTCTACCAGCCCGTTCTGTTGCGGTGTTCTAGGGGTAGAAAAATTGTGATCAACACCATGTTCATTATAATATTCAATGAAGCTAGAGTTTTCAAATTCTTTGTCATAATTAGACCTAACACTCACCAATGAGTGTCCTACTCTCTTTTCAATTTTCTTCAGAAGAATGAGAAACTTTTCAAATGATTCATCCTTCGATGTTAAGAATAGAGTCTAAGTGAAACGAGAGTAATCATCCACTATAACAAATACATACCTCTTCCCACCTCTACTTGTGATCCTCATAGGACTACACAAATCAACATGTAGTAGTTCAACAGATCGGGAAGTACTAACACAGTTCTTTGACTTGAAAGAAGTCCTAACTTGCTTTCCTCTAGCACAAGCGTCGCACACCTTGTCATCATTGTACTTAATGGAAAGTAGTCTGACTGCTAGGTCCTTGGAAACGAGTTTGTTCAAAAGAGAAAGGCTTGCATGTCCTAGCCTCTTGTGCCAAAGCATAATATCATTATCAAGAGCACTCAAACAAGTCAAATGATTTTAGAAAAGTAAAAGAACACAAGCTTTATGCACATTGTTATATCACTTCCCCCTCAACACAGCACCACCAGATTTAATATTGGTAATCAAGCATTGATCCGAAAAGAAACCAACGTGATTACCTCTATCACATAGTTGAGACACACTGAGCAAATTATGTTGTAAACCATCTACTAAATACACATTATCAATTGAGTGAGAGAGTGATTTACCTATCTTAACTACACTGATAATTTTCCCAGATTTGCCATTTTTAAATGCCACTCTCCCTCCATCAAAAGTTGTAAGTGAGAGGAAGTTTGATTTATCTCCCGTCATGTGCTTTGAGCAACCACTATCTAAGCACCATAGTTGATTGCCTCCTCTCACTTTAGCCTGTAAAACAGCTAAGTGTTAGTCTTGGGAACCCAGATCCACTTGGGTCCCATTTTCTTTGACATGAAGATTAAGTCATCTTTTCTAATGCATACTTGTTTAACATACAATGAGTTTCTCTCTATGGCTCTTTTTCTCAAAGGATAAGCATAGCGATAATGAAAAGTTTTTTCACAGTGAAAACAGATTATATTTTCTTAAAGTCTAACATAGTTTTTGTTAACTGGTTTAGTAATACATCTATTCACCCATCCCAGTCCCTTTCTGCTTCGGCTATGGTGAGTACTTAGCCAGTCAAGTGCTTTTGAAGAACTGTTCCAGCGCCTGTTCTTAGTAAGGTCAGATTCGGCCTCATGAGCTTTTTCAAGCAACTGGTTGTTTTCACTCACTAGGGATTCAAGTCTAAGTTTCAGGTCTAGGGACTCACTTTTCAGCCTAGAGAGATCAGTGTTAAATACTTCCTCTTATGTGTTCATAAGGTCCTTAAGTGTGTCAAGATCTTTACATAGGGCAAGGGCCTCTTCTTCTGCCTTAAGTTTTTCACATTTGAGAACTTCATTGACATGTTCAAGTCCTAGTTTGTTTTGTTCAAGCATTCTAACATCTTTTTTCAATTCAGAACAAACATCTTTAAGCATGTAATTTTCAGCAGTTATTGTCTCACGCTCATTCATTATGGCAAATAATAATTTCATAACTTTAGCTTTGCTAAGACCACGTACCGTATCCTTGAGTTGGGACAAGCTTTCGACTGATTCAAGGTCCAATTCAGACTCGCTTCTAGCCATGAGGGCTTCTATAACTTCTTCCTCTTGGGAGTCCTCTTCCTCCTCTGAAGTTTCACCCCAGGCTGCCATCATTGCCTTAGCGAAACGCTTTGAGGAGCTGCTCTATTGCGGCCTCTTGCCATGGTTTCGAAACTATTCTGACCCTTGTTCTTCCTTTTCTATAGGACAATTCTTCATAATGTGATCGGGTTTTTCACATCTGAAGCATCCTGAAAACTTTTCATGATCACTATTCCGTGGGTTCCTAGTACTTCCTTTCTTGATATTGCCTTGCACCTTCTTGAAGAATTTCTTGAACTTTCGAGTCACCATGGCTATGTCTTCAAAATCTAGATCCGAATCATCATTCTCCATAGCTTTTAAAGCAAGGCCTCGGTCTCTCTTTACTTCTTCCTTCACCTGGGCACTTCTCCTTAACTCATGTGTCTGAAGATTCCCAATAAGCTCATCCAATGTGATCTTGTTCATCTTCTTTGCTTCCTGGATGGCTACAACTTTTGTTTCCCACGACTGAGTTAAAAATTGTAGGATCTTTCTTACCAATTCTTCAGCGGTGAAGGATTTTCCCAATGATTTCAGCTCGTTGGAGATGTGAGTAAAATGAGTGTACATATCTATTATCATCTCTTTGTCACTCATTTCGAACAACTCATAGTTTCTCATTAGTGGCTCGATCCTGGATTGCTTAACTTGGTTAGTTCCTTCATGTGCCACACGAAGAGCATTCCATATTTCTTTTGTGGACTCACACTCTGAGATCCGAGTGCACTCATCTGGTCCAAGGCCAAAGTACATCAACTTCTTAGCCTTAACATTTTTCTCCATCTTTTTGAAATCCTCCGAGTCGAACTTCTTCGACTTTTTAGCAACAGTCTTGCTATCTTCCGTGGTCTTCATTGGAATGTAAGGACCACTCACAATGATTATCCATAGCTCATAGTCATTAGCCTGAATGTAGTTCTCCATATGATTCTTCCACCAGTTGTAATGTTGTCCATTGAAGTATGGTGGTCGAGTCATAGATTGACCCTCCAAAATTCCTTGTGGAGCATTCATCTTTTTAGGATCTCTCAAAGTGTTAACCTAAATATGAGAACTCTGCTCTGATACCACTTGTTAGAATTAATCCAATAGGATGCATGAGGTGGGATGAATTGTCTCTATCGACTTTTCTGATTGTTTCAGAATACTCGTGAAAACTGTTTGGACTGAGCGTTTGAAGTGAAGCAGAAACAAAACTAATTGCAGAAATAATAAATGAGACATAATATTTTTATGTGGAAAACCACCTCTGGCCCAAATGAGGTGTAAAAACCACGACCTACCACTGTAGGATTTCAACACACTTTCACTAAATGGGCTGAAAACGTTACAACTGTAACACACGTGACTCAGTCACTCACGTAACTTGGTCTACCCCAAGACCTTCATTACAAACACCATGTAACTTAGTCTACCCTGATACTCTCGTTACAAAAACCACGTCCAATGTCTCCCAAAACTTGGACACTATCTTATCTCACTGATGGAAAACAGAAAAAGGAAAACTCCTTACTTGAATGCTTCTAAACAAGCTGAATGTAAGGTACAATACAATCCCTATTATGCCAATATTGAAGACTCAATTTAGCACTCTTTTTGAAGGTTTCCTCTCAGAAAATTCAGACTGACAAAGACAATTTTAAATCCTTGGAAAACCTTGAGAAAGACTTGAGAAAGAGGTGACTTAAATAGTGAGCTTGTGCCATAGGGTTAGGAAGATTTCCTTCCCTCAATCACTCTAACACTCAACCTTCTAAAATCTTTCCTCTTGATATTCTTCCCTTAAAGGATAGGGTAAAATCTTTGAAAAATCTTTCAATAGTATCTTTTAAGGAAAGAAATTTTTTTAGACTCTACTACTAAAAAATCTCTCAACATTATCTTTAAAGAAAAAATCTTTTTAGATTCAACTGACACAGAGAAATTAATCCTAATTATTTCATGAAAATCGTCAGTAAAAAAAAAGAACATTCTAAAATCTAGAAATTCATTTTTTGTCTTTGACATCAGAACACCACATACCTGATTCTCAGAACTGTTCTGAGGCCGTCTTCTGAAGTACTTGAAAATATTTCAAAGCAAACGCTAAGTCAAGACCTTCTAATTGGCATATTAACAAGATTCTGAAAAATAAAACCAATACTAAGCTTAAGACTCTTGTTATCAGCTGGACTCCTTGCACATGTATCGACTTTGATGCTCCATGTTCATTCGAACTGCTCTAAGTATTTTTCGGATCCTGTCTCAACACATAATTCAAGCACAGTATATTGACTAGTATATTTGGATTTTTATCATCAAAACCTTACACATTAATTAGGTCAACAATCATCATCATCTTCTTCTGTTTCCTCTTCTTCTCTCTACTTGGTAAACTTAAATAATATTACATTATTGTAGTCTAGAAGAAATAGAGTGAAGTAAGTCTCAAGTGAAATATCGTAATCATGATGATAAAATATTGGATAATAATTATCAACAAAGTTACCAATAATTAAAATAGGTAAAAATAAAATGCGAATTGAATTACAAGGACTTCACGTCATCTGTAAAATTAAGTATTATTTGTAAATAAATTCTTTCCATTGCACCTGTAAAAACTTTATAACCAAACGTTGTAATATAATTATTATCCCATTTCATTACACTAACAATTGCATTACATGGTTGATTTCATTGCATACTGATTACATTACTTTCAATCAAATGCTATATTAGATATTTTATTTGATAAACCTATACACTACTAAAGGTGTTCATTTGTTTTAGTAAGATTAAGGATTTGAAATGTTCTCATGAGTTTTGCAAGTTGTCTCATATTTTCCATATTAACAAACACAAACATGTCCCTTTGTCCAGCTATGGAGTACATGATATTGTAATAGAGATTGGCAACTTGCTATAGAGTTTTACGCTGAGTTAATTTTAGTGGGATTTTTCATTAGAGTGTTTGCAGAGGTAGATACCCTTATTTACTTCAAGGTTGGTCCATTGATTTATAACTAAGGTGCTTTGTTCTCATGCTATGGGTTGGGAGAAAATCATAGGGCAGTGTCATATTATATATGATTTGTATTGCATGTACGTCAAATTATCTGAGATTTGCTTGATCAATGGATGTGTTTTTATTGGCAATGTAACAAATGTAATAAGTGTTAGCTAGGGAAACAAGAAATGCAAAAAATAAGTGAGAAATCTACTTGAATATTGCAATTTGAATGGCTTTGAAGGGGGCTAAAAAATTGGCTACGAACCTAAGATTTTCTTCAAAAAAGAGGGGAATTGTTTGCTAAGTCGAAATTTAAACAATGGGCAATTGGGGATTTATTTACTTTCTTAGTTAAGCATCAAACATAAAATATAGCAAGCTGGATGACATTTTCACATGTAAATTGTGTTTATGGATTTTCATATGTAAATTGTATTCATAGAGTGATGCCATCATTAGCTTGGATTTGCTTGATGTGATTTGTATGGATGGGATTGCTTTCAGTGCTATCAAAATGTAATATGGAGGTATGTGTGTTTAGCTATGATATTCTAGGAGTAAGCATTTTTATACTCTGCAAGTGTTTTGAATTAACTCTATTAAATATGATCCTTTTGAATTGCCTGATATTATAGGTAGTCAGTTGATTGGGTCTAATTTCTCCTTAACGGTTAAAAGTAGCTTTAAAATCCTATTAACTCAAGGGTTAGAGCATTCGGGTACTTACACAAAGGATGTGGGTTCGAGTCCCACATAGGATATATGAATTGCCACGTTGATTTGTTTTTATGTGCTCAGGAAAGCTTTGGCAAGCATTATAAACATAGGAAAATTGTTTCAATATTGTCGAGAATCACAACCCTATGTCCTTACAGTACCATAGATTGAGCTAAAGCTAAGATCTGGATGTTTTCCATTTGGAAAACTTACTCACAAACTTGAAAAATGCCACTGCTAATGTAGAATGCATCCGAACTGGTAAGTTCCTCAAAGCAAAAGTCATGTTTCTACCCCTTCTCTTATTTTCTACCACCTTCTCTTATTTGGGCGTCACTGCCTTTTCCCTCTCCAATGTCATCTTCTTCGCCCTTGCACACTCTCTCCCTCTCTCTCTCTCTCTCTCTCTCTCTCTCTCTCTCTCTCTCGGTGTAAGGTTTGGGGGAACTTTATGGTAGTAGCCAATGTGATTTTTGGTGGTTACCGATGGCGTGTTCATCCATGGTGTGTGGATTTGATCAATACACACACTCTCTCTCTCCCCGCCTAGGGTTGTTCATAGATTCTTGGAAGTTATTGTTTTTCTAAATAAAAGAAGGAAATGGGACTTGACACAGCTCCAAAATGGGGGAATCTAGACCCACCCAAATGGGAGGAACTTGAAACTCTTAGGAATCAAGTCCCATATATTTGAAAGTCCAACCAAAAAGGTATCAAGTTCTATTCCTTTTCCTCGAACATGCCCTAATAGGATTGGTTAATGGATGAAACTCCTTGTTGTTTGCTTGGCAATTTTAAAAGTTCTAAAAGTAGTTTGACATGAAAAATGGGGAATGCAACTACATTCTTCTGGCATTCTAAGCATATACACTAAATTGTGGTTGTGGTCGATACTATTGATGGGCATGTCAATCCAGGTCTTGGAACTGGGAGTTGAACAATAAAAATGATGTTTTAATATTTACAATATGGAAATCCCTGCCCCTATCAGT
Organism: Carnegiea gigantea; assembly: GCA_029747015.1. NCBI lineage: Eukaryota > Viridiplantae > Streptophyta > Magnoliopsida > Caryophyllales > Cactaceae > Carnegiea > Carnegiea gigantea. Next base: position 24,688 of record JAKOGI010002280.1, read on the forward strand.
TTGCAGCATGAGAAGCTTGTTGATTAGAGCTGTCATTCGGACGAGCGGGTAAACTACGGGTCGAGTGTATTCGGGTTCGGGTAAAATACCGGTCGGGTGTATTTCGGATTCGAGTAAAATACAGGAGGGTGTATTTCGGTTTTACGGGTTTCGAGTTAATCCAACGGGTTTAGAGCACATTTTCTGCGAGTTATTTTTCTTCATTTAAAATCAAAAACTCTGCATATTTATTAATCAAAATTGTCAGTATTTAACTAAAAAGCATAATAATTGTAATTTCTCAAAAAAATATTAAAAACATTCAAACTTTTTATTATAATATATGAACATATTGTATGGGCTTGCAAAAAATCAAGCCCCACCTAGTTCTAGTAGATCGACCCTTGCATTGAAAAAAGGTCAATAGCGGGTCAGCCATTTATGGTGCAGCCTGTTTAGAGCATTTTAATGGGTTGTAGCAGTTTAACCGCTAATAACCTATTTAATAATTCAATATTTTCATTAACTAACCTACTAATGTGCAATCAGATAAAACGTTGTTAATGGGCTGACCCCAATATGAATACGGCTAGCCAGTTTCATGCCACTACCATCATAGTTCAAGAATAGTTAGAACGAAAATCAAATAAAATTGAATAAAAGAAGTACAAGATATTATCTTGTAGTTATAACATTAAAAATCTAAACTATTGCAAAGCAATTAATTTAAAAAATAATTTAACATATTTGTTTAACTAAGTATATAATGGTATGACTTGTGCATCTTTAATGTTTGTCTTCTTTTAAATTTAACTTTTTTTTAAAGATTACATAGTTATTTCATGTAATTTTATATCCTTTTTTAACTCTTTTTCATTTAAAAGTTGTGCACAATATTATTTTCAGAGAATGGAGAAGAAAAATTAAGGGTATTATTGTTTAATTAATAAATAGATATAATAGTTATACAATGTTTTTTTTAACTACCTGACAAAAATAACTAACAATTATTGTTAAGAGGGATAAACTAGAGAAAAATCAAAAACTAGGTATATAATGTGCCGGTCAAGTGGGGGGTTCGGGTTCGGGTCGAGTTTGACACGCTAATTTGCGGGGTTTTCGGGTTCGGTTTATTTCGGGTTCGGGTCGAGAAAATCGTGTTCAAAACCCAAAATTCTCGCGCGGATTCAGGTTGGATTTTCAGGTCGGATCAATTTTTGCCCAGTCTACTGTTGATTAATAGATGTGAGGCTCAAATAGGAAGAATTGTTGATGAATACTTATGAAAATAGACAGTTTTAAGCCTGTAGCTTATATGGAATTTGAACCCACATCTTTTATGGAGGATACAAATGCTCTTCTGATTGGGCTAATAGGCCTTGTAAGATTAATCATTTCAAACTCAAACAAGCATCCTCCCTTCCTCAGAATCCAATAAGATATTATTTCAAGTTGTCTTCTCAAACTCCAAATAACAAACAACCCAAGACAACCTTAGGCCAGCAAAAGCTATTAACCAAATATCAATAACCAAGCTTGAAGAAAATACAATACAACATTTACTAGACAAAAACAACCAAAATTACCAGCAATTCATCTATCACATCTTGACCTCAAAAACTATCGAAGGACAAACCAAAATTATCCACAAAAAGCTAAATACAAGTTTTGTCCTCGGTTTCTAATTTGTTCATGAATTCGCTTCAGGCAAATTATATATCATAAATGGCAAATGAGACTACCAAAAGCTATTCCTGTTAGACAGGATGCTCCGAGATAATGTATACAGCCACAAAGATTATCAAAATCTTGGATTTTTGGATATCTCAGAGCAATTTGCACATAAATTTAGCAATTAACAAAACTGTAACCAAAAAAAAAGGGGCTTACCATTTGATTAGAAAATAAAATTACATATTATTCCCATTTGATGGCAACAAAAATAGACAAGTATCATTTACTATAATGACAATTAAAATTCATCATAATGAAAACACAAGTTCATTGCAAGAAATAACGGAGTATAATGATGCGCAAGATGTTTTTCTTCCCTAAGGTGTAGGCTCCTCTAATTATTCCATTGATATCAGATTTCATAGGACTTGAAGTTTAGAAGAAAGAGAAGCACTTGCAAATAATTCTCTGAGGCTTTCACCCTCATTTTTTCATAAGGTAGAGCCAAGTGTTGTACAATTGAACCAAGAGCAAGGATACACAATGTTACAATCTTGTGGTGGCATTGAACTCTCAAATTGTCAATTCAGCAAATCTAATATAAAATAAATTTTAGCAATAAGTCAGATAAAGAAAAAGGTGCATGTGAATTCCAAAAGCAACGGTTAAGTGCGCCGAAAATGATCTCTAGCTGTCTTTGTCTATCTCTTCTCTGCTTTTCTCTCTTTTTTGAATTCTCTTTGCTTTTTGGGGTTGGCTAGAAACTTTAGGAAGGGGCGCATTTGTGAACATAAACCTCTTGTGTGAGACAGTCTCAGCTAGTTCTGAAAAATGTGTCATTCGGATTGGGTATAGGTCGGGTCTTAATTCGTTTCGGGTCACTTTCAGGTCAACTATGTTCGGGTCGGATTCAGGTTCGATTCGGGTGAAGTTCGGGTTTGGGTCACTTTCGGGCCAACCATGTTCGGGTCGGGTTCGGTTCCGTTCGGGTGAAGTTCGGGTTCGGTTTGGGTGGAGTTCGGTTCGGGTCTGTTTCGGATTATCTACAGTTGCCCGGTTCGAATCAGGTATGAATTAAGTGTAATTTGCGCCGGGTGGGATTTAGTTCAATATTTGGATCAATCAGTTCAGGTGTAAATCGAATCGGGTATAAATCAAGTTGGGTCAATTTCAAATCATTATTTGTTTTCAATGTAGCAATCTTTAGTTCTTTGCTCTTAACTTGTGTTTAAAAGAAAAAAAAAACGTTTAATTAGACAAGCCTCTTTATTCTAGATTTCTCTTTTAATTCATACGTTAATGATTAATTGATTATACGTTATACATATATATATAATAAATGGAAAATTATATGGGGTTAGTTAGTAAATTACAAATACAAGTATATAACCCATCTCTAACCCTATATCAAATGTGCCATGCAATTATCCAAAAGATCATGTGTCGTTAAGTCAAATTTTAATCATTTCAATTGAGTTCATACGATGACAAAATAAGTTGACCAACCTAACGCAAATTATTTGTCAATGGTCTCACTTGTGCACCCCGAACCAAAATATACCTTGAAAAATGAAAAAAAAAAAGGAAAGAAAATAACAAAATTTTTATTTAGACCCCAATGTTAGTTTATAACTTCACGCTTGTCATATTCGGAGTTGGTAAATAGAAACGGGTTGGTTCAAGTCAACATTTTTAGTAATCGAATTAATGTTCTTTGATAACTCGTTAAGTAATCATACATCGACATTCAAAGATTTGTCTTTATGAAATTAATAATTTGATCTGGATTTGCTCAATGAGTCAAAACTCAAAACTAAAAAGTAACGGCAATATATGAGTATGTGCCAATTAGCATTACATTTATGCAATTGTGAATGCTCATTATCGAAACTCAAGACTTGGAATTTGATTGTCCAAAATTCAAATGAGCCACATTATGATGAGATCACATGCAACAATACATTCTTGAATATGATTTTGTAGAATTAAACATGTTATGAAGATGATTTAGAATCGTAGATTCATAGTGTCGAATTTTTGATAGTAGTCACAGAATGATGTTATAAATTTATAATAATAGCATGCATTGTATTAAGTCATTAAATGAATCAAATAGTAAAATAGGATTGCTAGATCTTAATAAGTTTAATAAATTATTAATTATACTTATCTTTTATTAATTCCTATTGTGACAAAATATTTTTTTCTCTTATATTTTTGCTACATGTCTATCAAATTAAAAATTCAAAACTATCAACTACTTTATTTTTTCCTCTTAAGTTTCTAATTGATTTCATTTGTAAAAATTCCCTCCTAAGTTGGTTTTCTTTTCCCACCTAAACTCAACTAATTGAATTTGAAAAATTCAAAATTCTCCCCAAAAGAGAAAAGACTGAAACCCAAAAAAAAAAATTACTCTTATTCGGGTAAAATTGAGTCGGGTAAGAATTGGATCGTTTTTAAATCGGGTACGGTTCTGTTCGGAATCGGTTTGTCCATTTTCGGTTCACTTCGGGTTGGGTCACTATGGATCGGGTTTCAATCGGTTCGGATCATTTCAGGTGTGGATCATTTCGGATCACACTACACTTCAAGTTTCGTTCGATTCTGGATTAGTTTACTTCAGAGGTTCGGGTTCAAATCGGTTCATCCCATTTCGGGTGTCGGTTCAGGTATGGATCCGGGTTGTTCGGTTGAAATTTTGGATCCCGGGTTAGTTTTGCAATGTCTAGTCTCTGTCCAATGAGCATTTAAAAAGTTATCTGTGAGAGAATTCGTATCACAATAACTCTTATATGAGGCAATCTTAGCTAAGAATTTGTGAACATAAAAAAGGACAAACCAAATCCCAAACTGTTTTGGATCACGCCAAGTCAACTTGGTGACTTAACAACAACCTAATGACGATTCTTGAGACGACCCTAGTAGATAGGATTCAGGGCTTTCACACCGCTCTACAACACTGTGGCAACTGAGTTAAAGTTGTGGCAATTTGAAGGTTAGCAAATGAGAACTTAGCAAAGGCAGTAAGAGTCTCTGCATTGGTGGGGATAAATTGTTAAGAGGTTTATTGTAATTTTTCTCATAGTGTAATCATTACCTTATTGGAGTACGGAAATAATAGAGGATATACGTTTAAGTAGAGACCCACTTCAAGGTATTAAGCGGCCCACTGATGAGGATAACCGTTTAACCTTGTGCATGTTAGGAATGAATTCCTGCACTAAGATAAATGTCCAAGTTCACCAACAATAATATCCAAATTACCCAGAATCTGTCTATTTACCAAAAATTTTATTGAGAATTTTAGGATTTCACAAAAGTTACCCAAAGTTCACCACAATAAATGTACAAGTTTAATAGAGCAAATGCATAAGTTCACTTAAATAACAGTTTGTGTTCACCGAGACGAACATCCAAGTTTGTTAAAATGAATGTACAAGTTCAGCGAAATAAATGTCCTAACTTACCAGAAACTTAATCTAGAATTTGAAGTGGTTGAATAAAACTTTTAATGAGTCACTGAGTAAGACTTGTTTACCCGTACCCAACTACATGTAGAATTGCCTAAAAATACGAGAATTCATGGCTCACTAAGAAATCTTATCATGCATCTAAATGGGGGACTAGTAGTGCACAGTTTTCTGATAGCTATGTAGTTAAAACAGATTTGGGACATGGCGAGTGTTTTTTTTTTAAAAAAAAATTTCAGCACAATCACGAAACTTTCCAATCTTACTAACAGGTTCCATATTGAATAAAATATATAAGCTTACTAACATAAGTGTCCGAGTTCACCACAAAGAATATCCAAGTTCACCACCTATAACAGGTTCCATATTGAATGGTGGGACGTAGGCTTTTGAAAAAAATGAAATATACAAATAGAATATGACTTATGCATCCAATTAGTCACACATATCGTGCATCCAATTATTACCATCCCCTTGTCTGCAGCATTGATTCACAATTTTGAGCCTCTTAATTTAAACAAAGCATCCATCCAATTACTCGCACATATCATTACACCAGTCCAGTTGCAAATCTCAACAAATAAGAGTTCACAACACAATTAAAAGACAATTGCTCACCTTTAATTTCACCGAAAAGTAGGATAATACATGGCCTATTAAGAAATATTAAAATGCATTTAATATATGGCATGACACATGGTGCAAACCTACTCAATCCCCCTCCCACCAAGCATAACCCAAAAAAAAAAAAAAAGAAAAGAAGAAAAAGCCTATCTACCAATTCGTGAACCTGTCAATCCGAAATCACCATAGAGTGAACATCAATTCATTACTAACAACCTGTAACTTCATCGCCTATATCCATGAAATTAGACGTCTGCCTAAGAAGGCATGTCTTTAGCAACTGGAATAAGACACATATGGCACGACTGCAATCACCTGGCTATCTTCCCCCTCCTCCCCCCCCCCCCCCAAAAAAAAACTTTCATGCCTATTCCCCATCATTCGAAGTGGGTTACTATTTGAGAATCAACAAATATTTCTTAATGGATGCACTGATTTAAATGTCCAACAGATTGCACCAATATAATAATTTCACATAGGACTATATTTGTTCTAATTATACTAGATAGATGTCAAGCTTCCAAATGTCTCAAAAACACTATTGAAGATGAACTTAGATGGCAAGCAAATAAAACACAGTATAAAACATAAAGATTTTCAGATTAATGGACTGCTAACACATCCTTCTTATATTTTTTGGATGTTAGGCTTGTCCTTGTTCCATTGTTACACCCGAGGTAGGGGGTAAAACAGAGGCCACAACATGTCCCTTTTTGTGGCTCTCATACAATGTTAGATCAATTAAATCAAAAATTGAACATACATCCTCATGATGATGTATGGGGAGAGAGAGCTCAATCTCCTCATCTTCAAAATGCTATGAGAGCTCAATCTCCACATCTTCAAAATGCTATACTACATATTAAACAACTATGCTCATAGCATTACTCCTAGGTAGTGTTTGCTTGGAAGGAAAATAATTTTTTCGAAAAATCATTTTCTATGAAAAATATTTTTCCAAGAAAATTGATTTTTATATCATATTTTTCATTGTTTGGTACAAGATAAATTATTTTTTTGTAAAAAAGTGGAAATATCAACTGAATTGTTTAAATGGTGAAAAATATTGAACAAATTATTGTAATTGAGATAAATGTTGATCAAATGAAAGAATTTTAAGCTTTAAATTCATATCTGAGTTTTTATCAATACTTCATCCAGGATAATCAAGTTTCAATCTGAACCATTGAAATTATTTTAATGACGAAAAAACATCAAATGAATTGTTTAAGCGATAAAAAGTGTTGATTGAATTGTCATAGAGGAGGAAAATATTGACCAAATGAAGGAATGTTGTGCTCAAAATTGGGATTTTAATCTGTTTCAATCTTTTCATATCCGATGATCAAGTTTTCATCCAAATTATTGAAATTATTCTAGTAATGAAAAATATTAATTGCATTACTTAAGAAGTGAAAAACATCAATTGAACTACCATTGTGAAAAGAAAATATTGACCAAATGAAAGAATATCAAGCTCAAAATTTGAATTTGAACCTATTTTAATATTTTCTATTTGATGATCAAGTTTCGATTCAAACAGTTGAAATTGTTTTAGCGGTGAATCGACTGAATTGTTGTAGTGACAAAAAATGTCGACTAAAATGTCATGGTGGAGATAAATGTCGATCAAATGAAAGAAATTTGAGATGAAAATTTAGATTTGAGTTTATTTTAATATTTTCCATCGGGTAGTTAAGTTTCGATGCAAACTGTCAAAATCGAATTTTGTACCTAAATTTCAGCTGATCATGTCATCAAAGAGTTGAATGAAAAAAATTAGCTTCCTATCTTCTCTAGTGATATATCATCTAATATGTCATGCACATGTGCTTAAGTTCTAATTTGCTTACTATTTTTTGGCTTACTTTTTTTTAGCTTCCCTAATATTAAAAGCTATTCCACCAAAATATGTGTACATACTAGATAATTATTAGGACTGCAAATGAGCTACAAAAATTTTAATGAGCTTGGGGTCCAAAAGAGCTGAGCTGTGTCGTGAGCCTTACAGGAGCCGATGTAAACAGACACACTTAACCGATCATCCATTCTCAAAACCTAATTTATATCAATTAACATAATCAGCTACCTCATCATACTATTCCTACTTAAACTACCTCTTATGTCTTTCATTCTTGTCACTTCGTGAGATGGATTAAGTAGAAGTTTTCCTCTCTCAAGACTTCAATCAATTTCAGTTAGTTGTAGCTATTTGAATTCAATTTGGTTGTTTCATTTTAATAGCAGCTGTAATATTCTCAAGATTCAGGTTCCAACATGAAGCAAAACAATGCTAACGATGAATTAGACATCGAATTTCAACACCTCAATAATAGAGACTTGTTAAAAGAAAATTAGACATTAAACTTACAGCACCTCAGTAATAGAGACATTGCAAGCCAGATTGTGCCATAAGCAATTGTGATCAACCATAATGAACGGTTTTTAGATGCTGGGTTTTTAGAGGCTTAAATAAAATAGACAACAAATGGGAAGTTAACAAGCTAACTTTGAGATTAGCCCATTCAGCTGAACGTTTTGCTTGTTTGTTTCAATTGAAGATGAGAAAGCCCCGAGGTCCCAAGAAGCTAATCATCCACGGTGACAATGAAGCAGCAGTGGTTTCATTAGCCAATGTCAAAGTTCACTAAACTAAATGCACCAATTCACCAAAATAAATGTATCAATATAATGGTTGACGTTTTTAATTTCAAGTTATCCATTTGGGTTAATAATGTTGTTAGCTATGTTTTACTATATTAGCTGTATTAGACTAGTTTTTGATGTGATAATTGAGTATAATAATTCATGTTAGTAGTTTTATAAATTTTCTTGATTTATTACATGATAATTTGAAATTAGTCCGTTATGATTACGCGGGATTAGCAAAATGGATTGGGATGTTTGAGGTTGGAATCAATTGGGCTCAACATATTTAGGCCCAAATCCTTTTCTTTTTGTTTTGAGGCTTAATAAACTGAAAAGGAGGAGGAAAAGTGACTGAAAAGAGGGAACAACCCCACAATTCAGGTAACCAGAAAAAGAGGCGAACCTTACTCTACTTTCTGCTTAAGCTAGCTATGAAAAGATAGGGGTAGAGGAGAGGCTGTTAACCACCGCACCACTACCACCTGTACCACAGATGTTGTCGCCTGGTGGAAGGTTTCGGACTGAGGGAGGAGGCGAGCTAGCCGGGGCCACTGGGCGTCCCGTAGTGTGGGAGCAACGAAGAGGTGTCGGACCAAACCCTAGCTCTAAAACCCAAACAACCCCACTGCCACCACCATTGCTGCCACTATTTGTAGTTGGGTTTTACTCTGGCTACTAGGATGGGACAGAGAGAGGAGAAGAGTAACAGTAGCACTAGCAACAGGAAAGGGAAGAAGGTTCGAGCAAAACAGCGGCGGTAGCAGGCAGCAGGAAGAGAAGAATAGGGCAAAAGCAAGGGGAGGAAGTCATCCAATTAACCCTAAATTAGGTCCTCTAGGCTTGGATTATGTTGAGTCACCCAACTTCCCAAACTAGTATCTAATTTCCAACTATTTTGAGATTTACTATGAAAAATGGGAGTGCATTGGTAAGGTTTAGGGTTATTGTCGAATTTGCAAGAATTGTTGAAAGTGGAAGAAATGGAATGAAATGGTTGGTGCAAGAAAGTGATTTGGGTTGTTGTTGTGTTATTGAGGTTAAATTTGGGACGGTGCTATAGTGAGGAAGACTGCGAAGTCGATTTGTGAACCATGGTTGTTATTAACTTGATAAGACTATGCGGTGTCCTTGTTTTTGTTGTGCTCAATCTGTTTTAGGGGATTTTACGAACTTGAGCTTGAACTAGAATGGATTTAAACCTCGATGGAAATATACTTGAATCAAGCAGGAGCTCAAACTGAATCTGAACCAAACTGAATTGCACCTGTTGTTGACCCATGCTCATATTTAATGATGGAGGTTGTAAGTCTCTATGAGCTTATTTGAACCTGACCTTGAACCTGAATTTCAAGAACTGAATTTACTGAACCTATAAACTAATAATGTAGAGCTGCCTGTTTGATTTAAACTTCAGAACTCAGAGGATTTTACAGCGACAATGAGCATACAAATTCTTGAATTACTGTCAAGTGCCGTTGAAGTTGCTTTGAAATATTGATTTAAATTAGCTGGTTTCTGAGTAGTTAATCTATGTTTTGGAAATGTCTTAAGCTACATTTGAGTGGTTTGAACATAATTCAGAAAGGTTGCCCTGTCCAAACATACGCAATGCAATCCCTTATGATGAATGACTCTATTTCAAGCAACTAAAATGGGTTTTTAGAACTTAAAATGAATTTGGTAAGTCCTTTGGGCTAAAAAGGATTAACCTAATCTTTCTAACATGACTGACTCAGAGCCAACCGATTTAAACGAACTTAAAAAGGGACTATTTGATTAATGGGTAAAAACCTGTCTTTCTTTTTAAAAGCTCATGGCCCTAATTTCAAACAAAGTTGAGTAATGCCAATTACTAAATTGAAGTTTTGAAAGTCATCCCAGATGATTAGTTTTAGAGTTGGTTGCTAGTGTGTGTAGTTACAAGTGCCTATGAATATGTTTTATAATCGAATATACTTATGTTCTTTTTCTAATGAAAGCTGTCTATTGTCAAGTTATTTTGTGAATTAAATTCGATGCTATGCATATTGAAAGGGAATTTCATTTGAAATGTTTTGGCAGGGAGCATTATGCTAGTAGTAAAGGACTTGGTCTTGGAAGTAGACCTAAGAATCCCGAATTGAGCGGGATTACTAAATGTGAATACCTTGACGAGGTGAGGAATTCGTTGACTTTGGAAGGCCGCATGGATACAGAGGGTCATGTGTCATTTTACTCACTTAAAGAGAGTACTAACTTGTGAATCCAATACCCTGAAAGTGATTTTCTTACCTGTAATATGCTTGAAACCACCGGTTTTTGAGTTATGTTAATGTAAAGATTTGAAAAAGGTGCGAGAACTCTTTGGAAGGGCTGTTATTAAATCAGAAATGGCCTTCTGCAAAATCAATGGAATCGATGGGTAATGTGCTCATCAAAAACACGCATAAGAAGTGGAAGAGTAAAACCAGCTCTCACCTGACTCATATGAATCGAAAGAGTTCTTGATGGGGATTAATGCAATTGAGAAGCAGTTTTGTGAGCTCCTAAGATACGATGTGCGAGATCCCATAATTCACTCCACCTGGTGTTAGCCTTGGGTTCTCTCAAGAGGAGAAACACATTTTGCCCAATGGAGCTATCGTTGTTTATTCACAGCCTAATATTTTGAAAGTAAAGCATAAGGACTAAACTGTGATGTGTAGGATGTCATGAGAGGGGTATGATGAGCTCCGCAGAGTGTAGGAGCACACCATTGCTATTGGATACTTCTTCGATACTATTATGTTTTTGGCTTTCCTTATTTTTGCTCTTTTTGTTTTATTTTTTTTCTCATTTTTTCTTTTTGTAAAAAGAGTACTCTTTCTTCGTGCGGGGTTTCAGATGAAGCCTTGCAATGAGTCTAATAGCCTAATTTTTGTTACTTTTTGAGGGAAGAAATTGGTATTGTGGCTTTCCATATTTGTGATAATTATTATACAAATCAGTGGTTGGTAATAGGAAAATTGGCGGTCATATTGTAAATGATCTTTTTATGTAAACTTTATCAGTAACTTAGAAGTTAGTGATCCTCAGTAGACACATTAGTGATGTAAGATACCAACTTAATGATGCACACATTATCTTTTGCATTTAAACACTTTTGATGACCTACAAGTCCAGTGATTATCATTGATTAAATCAGTGATCTTTACCAGGCAAATCAGTGATCACCAAATTTTATAACTTGTAAAAAATTAGTGATCATCATTTAACAAAAGAGTGACCATTACTATATGAATTTGTGATCATAACTATACCAATTGGTGATCATCAAGGGTCGTGAAGATACACCTTTTTCAAGCATGTTTAAAATTTTAAAATCATATCGTGATTCTGTAAACAACCAATATTGCAGCGTATAGTAGTTTTCGCACCAGTTTTGTTTTTGTGGATTGATTATAATGCAATTGCTCATTAAATATTGTGTTTCATAGGCCAAATAATGGTATGCTCCCAAGAAGAAAACTAGGCATTTATGACCTGAGCTATCATCACAGTAGGAGAGCTTGATCTTCAGATACGAGATGTGCAAACAACAAGTAATAATGACAAAGGCAAAGCTATAGTAGCTGATGTCCCGAAAAGACCTAGAGCAAGACCAGTGCACTTTAGCGTCACAAAACTACCAACAAGTACCTTGATATTAGTTTTCTTGGGAATCATGTTAATGTCTACATTTGTATTTTTTTTCCCCTTGCTTAGTTTCTCCTTACTTTTTTCTTTCCCTCCCTCTTAAGACTCTTTCTATGGAATTAGGAATGTATTTTGGGATTAAGGGTGTCTATAGGGTAAAAACATAAGTCTTATCGAAATAGCCTTTTGTGAATGGAGTTCATTTTCTGTGCACTTACTATTGTTGTTTTGTACTATCGTCGATGCTAGAAAGTCGCAGCTGCCCTCAGCAACAAAACAAAGAGTTTGCACTGTCTTTATGCTCTGCTTATATGCAATGGAATGTGACTTCTTTTGGGCAATTTCTTATGAAGTGAAGCTATATGCTGACGTTGTCTTCAACTCATCAGAAGACCAGAGCTAAAGCAAAAAAAAAAAAAAAAAAAAAAACCCATAAGAGTCATTAAAAGATGCACATTTCATTACTCCCCAAAAAGAAAAAAAAAAAATCTTTTTTGACTTATTCATACGCACTTCCCTTCTTCCTCTCAAATGCTTGTGTAAGTTTTTAAAGATGATTCATAGCCAACTATTTAACCAATGCTAATTTAGTGTCAAATTTATTTGTTTATTTTCTAGCTTAGTGTTATATGATGAGTTGTATTATGTCAGTAATCGAGGCTTGCTTTTGAGTCTTGCAGGCGATAACCACATTCACAAAACCATCTCCAATATTTCGGCGCAAATATTGAATGTAAGTGAACTATATACATATCGATCCAGTGTTCATAGTGTTTTCTTCACAAACAAAGCATTTGTAAGCTAATTAAAAAAGATTTTTAATAATATTTTCACATGCATGTGTGCCTTCATGAGTAGAGGGCTTGTCAAAGTAAATTATCCTTTTGTTTTTGAGGCATTCGTAGATGAAGACAAAGTAGGAAAGCCAAGCTGAAGTAGCGCTCTTTCATCAGCTGAATGACAAGTTGTCCTTGGGTCCCCATATCAACTTGAATCAAGTTGACTTGGTTAGAATTAAGCCAAACATATTAATTTTACTAAATCTTTTAAGCTTTTCTTTCAGTGGCTATTCTCAAGCATTAGGTTTTGACAATTTTGTTCTTTAGTTATTCTTTCACTATTTTGACAATAGACGACAATTTCTTATTTGCTCCAATTTCAAGGAAAAAAGTATGGACATAATTGACCATATAAAAAGAAAGTCCACCAAATGCTACCTACACAAGTGCTTCGGGGATAATTCTGTAAACCTTAAAAAAATCTTCATTCTGCTTTACTTGCTTCTGTTGATTCTAATTCTTTTGTGCCGTATGAGTGATGCAAAGTAGACTCTTGCAGAAATTTCTCATTAACGAATGGGGTGATAAGAGGAGAGCAAATTCCATTGAAGATTTTGAAGAAAAGCACATAAACTTACCTTGGAGGTCAGATGCTTTGAGGATCATAATGGATGCACTTATGTTATGAGGCACATGCAAGAATACAAAGGAGTGCCTAGCTCTTAGGATGTAGGATTGAGAAAGAGTGAGGTGAACATACTTCTCAGTCTTGTCTAAAAGGAAAATTATTCTAATACAAACATATTTTTGTCAATTAAGAGAGTTAAACATAAGATGGCATGGCAATTTTTTCACACCCCCTTCCTCTTTTAACCTTAGGCTACTAGAATTCATAAGTTAAGGGTGGAGTACTACCAGAAGATCTTGACTTCAGCTACCAATGCAATTTTTATACATGTGAAGAGCATGGTAAATGTTTATAAAAGGATGAAGGCAAAAAGGTCAAGGAAGTAGTAGTGAGCTCAGGGATGCCACTTGTTCATTTTTCTTTAAGTAGTGGTGATCATTAGACATGTAATTATTGATCAGTACGCATGACACCAGTGCCCATTTAACTATGTCTTTAACTTTTTGTTGATTTGTTGGAATTTAGTTCTTGTATAGTTGGTGACCAATACGAATATAATTAGTGGTCAATATGAATAACAATAGTGATTACTTAACTGAATGTGTACGTTTTTAGCCATAGTTTAGGATTGACAGTCCTTTTCTTTTTTTTTATGACCAATAGCGATGACATTGGTGGTCAATCGACATGATATGAGTGATCATGATAAGTACATCTAGTGATCAAAAATAGTTCTAATGGTCAATTAAGCTACATCTGTTGATCACCAATTAATATCATTGTTAAAAACATATATTATCATTTTTCATGAGAAGAAACCCCAAACACAACAAAATAAAGCTCATCTAACTATACTTCACTATATGTTTTATGACCAACCAACATATTTATGTTGATCACTATAAATACATATAGTGATCACTGAACATAGTTGTAAGGATCACCAAAACTGTTGTTGTTGATCACTAAGTTTATGAGTGATGACATATATTATGAGCTACAAACACATCCCCAGGGGTTGACATAATTCCATCAATTGATCGCCAAAAGAAATACTAATTATCAATAAAACAATACCTCCTGATCACTAACTATAACTAAGGATATGTTGATCATGACAAATGGATCTAGTGGTCACCAACCATTGTTCTAATAATCATCAAAACTACAACTGGTGATTACCAATTGATGAGAATAAACTCCAAATACAACAAAATAAAAACTTATCCGACTATACTTTAGGATATGTTTCATGAAAAACAAACATAATTTATGTTGATCACCATAAATAGATGTAAGGATCATCAAACATAGCTCTAGTGATTACCAAAACTGCATTTGTTGATCATTAACTCAGTTTGTAAGTGAGGAGATAGATTCCCGACGGTCAACCATAATTCCATAAATTGATCACCAAAAGCAATGCCAATGATCACTAAAACAAAACCTGTGATCACTAACTATAGCACAAGATATGTTGATCACCATAAATAGATCTAGTGATCACCAAACATAGTTCTAATGATCACAATAATTGCAAATGTTGAACACCAATTGATAACATTTACAGAAACATATATTATCATTTTTTAGCTAGTGAAATTATTCTTACAATTTGTTTTCTCAAGTCTTAAGGAAGCTTAATTCAACATGAAAGGTATATGTTCATTTTTTCATTGCTAGATGTTCATTGTCATTTGTTGGTTAGATTCTAGATATTCATTTTATAAAAGATAGAATTTCATTTTTGATCACTACATGGTATCTGCTTAAAACATAAATAGTCGTTGCCTGATATTTAAAGGTCAGCTTCTTAAACATCTAAACATCCATTTGGCTAATGAAATTATCGTTACTATTTATTTTCGCAAGTCCAAAATAAACCTTAATTGGCAAGATTTCATGCTATCATATCTAAATATTCATTTTCATTCGTTCTTTAAATTCTCATGCTTAAAAGATTTAATTTTATTTTTAATTAACAAATGATTGCTGCTTAAGAGTTGAAAACTCGTTGTCTTCCCTAAAATCCACGCATTCATTTTCTTTAATATCAAGATTTTATCTCTTAATTTTCGTCCAAAAAAAGAGTTTTTAGAAACCTGCATTTCCTTATTTATATCCTAATCCTAAGCTATTAGGATTCAGTTAAGATAACCAACCAATGTTGCTAATGTCAGCATCCTAACAAAAAAAGAAAACACCAAAAACATAAAAAAAAAAAAAAACCCAGAAAAAGGACTGTTTAAAGTCTAAACGATATGCTAGGGACTCTTCATTTTCTTGTGTGCATCTTATTCTCCATCTCTCTCTTTCTCTCACACACACCCATAGTTTGAATTTTAATTTTTGTCAACATTCATCAACAGTTTCAAGATCCCAGGACATATTTTGCATTTTGGAATGTGAGATTCTTGAAATTAGTCTTGACATTCAAGTGCTTGTTGAGTTTTAATACAATCATTTTGCTTGTTTAGGGATTTATGTTCAATTACTACACTAGTCTTCATAGATTTGAACATTTTCATTCAAAATCTACTTTGAATTCTACTTTTAAAAGCATGCATTCTACTTTTGCACTAAACAAATGTCATTTGTTTTATGTGAATCCACCACTGGAAGTAGCAGTTGCATTGATTTCTGAGTGTTTAATAGCCTTTAAGATTTTAAATTTATTTTTCTACTAATATTGCCGAGTTTGAGCATGTGTAATGACATAATCAATTTTTGAAGGTGCCGTTTGCTGAAATTTTTCAGTTTAACATATGCTTTTCATCTAGGGTTTTGTAGTCACAAAGCATGGCAAAGGACGTTCAAGAAGCTAGCAAGGAAAATTAAGAAGAATCACTTTCAAAGAGGAAAAAAAATGCATGCAAATCCCTAAGTAACAATTTTTGATGTTATATGTCTAGTTTGTAATCAACACAGAGGTAATTAGTGATAATTACTATAGTACTAGTGATCATTTTGATGGTGATCAATTAGAGAAGATTCTACCAAATTCTAAAATAGCATAAATATTTCCTTCAATGAGGTAAAAATGTAAAAAAAGACTAAATAGTAGTTTTTAATATTGCATGTCTAGTTTGTGATCATTAGAGAAGTAATTAGTGATCATTAAGTATAGCATTAGTGATCATTTTAGATATGGGTTTATCTGGTGATCAATTGGAGAAGATTCTTTTAAAAAGAATTAGATTGTGAAATAGCTTAAATATTTCCTTCAAACATTTCCTTTAAGGAGGTAAAAAATGTATAAGAAGCCCTAAGTAATTGGTTTTGATATTACATGTATAGTTTGTGATCATTAGAGAGGTAACTAGTGATTATTAGGTATAACATTAGTGATCATTGTGGATATGTGTTTATCGATTGATCAATTGGAGATGACTCTTTTGAAAAAATCATATTGTGAAATTACTTAAATGTTTCCTTCAAATAGTTCCTTCGAACAGGTGTGTTCGATCTCTATGTAGCTGAAAATGGCAAGTTTAGACTATGTTTTGGCTTTGATTGCACGAACTAAAGCTAAATGCCTTTCTAAACTTCCTTTTCTTTTTTTACTTGTGGAGTAATCCAGGGTTTTAAATCTACGGTCAATAGGAACTAGTCTCTTTGTAAATTTTGCAATTCAAAGGTAAGGCTGTTACATTAGAACCCTCACACCCCACCTGGTGGCAGGATTTTTGTTGTATTCGATTTGGTTTTCCCTCCAAAAGGTAAAAAATTGTATAAAAACCCTAAGTAATGGTTTTTTATATTATATGTCTAGTTTGTGGTCATTAAAGAGGTAATTGGTGAAGCATTAAGTATAGTACTAGTGATCGTTTTGGATGTGTTTATCTGGTGAGCAATTCGAGGAGATTCTTTAACAAAATTAGACTGTGAATTGCATTAAATATTTCCTTTGACTATTTCCTTCAAGGAGATAAAAAAAATGTACAACAATCCCTGAGTAATAGGTTTTTATATTGCATGTCTAGTTTGTGATCATTAAAGAGGCAATGACTAATCATTAGGTATAGTATTAGTGATCGTTTTCGATGTGTTTATTTGGTGAGAAATTGGGTTGATTATTTTAACAAAATCAAATCGAGAAATTGCTTAAATATTTCCTTGGAATTTTTCCCTCATTCCTTTATTATGAAGTCCTTGTATAGTTGGTGATTTGTAGATATTTCCTTAGTAATCAATTGCTATGTAATTAGTGATCAATAGATATGTAGCCCTTTTTAAAATTAGTTATGATCTTTTAACTCATTGCCTTAACACAAATGATGATTGTACTCCTCATTGCTAACAAACCAATACTTGTGTACTTTGTGATGGATATGCATTTGATTAGTGATTCACTCTCATATGATTAGTAATCATTAGGCTTTTGATAAGTGGTCCACTGGAATATGATATTTAAAAGGGTGGACAATTTGTAGTTAGTTAATTATCGAATAATGCTCATCCAATAGTGGGTTTTTAGTCATTTAAGAGAATTATTTTTCTTTGATTCTTCAACTAACAACTAGGGAACAGTGTGTTTATTGTTATTCCTTTTTTGTATCAAGTTTAATATGAACCATATAATACGATTCTTCATGTGAATACATTCTTTGTCTAAATCTTTTTTACCATTCATAATATTTTGCTTTTTCTAGTTGGTAATCAATAGAGCAGTGATCGGTGATGATTTAGAAAATGATTAGTGATCGCATACTTAAATGATCAATTCCTCACCTCTCTAATTACTGATAATTTAATGCTTGTGTACTTTGTGATCAATTATAATTGATTAGTGATCCACTAGCATGAGATTAGTGACCATTTGAACCAATGTTCACTTTTTTTTCCTCATTACTTAAAATTAGTGTTGTAATTGGTGGTCAATAGTGTTGTAAGTGGTGATCATTTGGAGTTGTGATTAGTGATCAATGGTATTGTAATTGGTCATCATTTGCAATATGACTAGTGATCAGTTATATTGAAGGAGTTCTTAGAAAAAAACTATCTTATTCTATACTTTATGCATAAATTTCAACTTTTAACTTATTAATAACACCCCTTTCTACCCCCAGCACACACATAAACATACTTTTCCTGACAAATAACTCCCTCACCTTTGTACTTCTAATTTGCTTAGAAATTAGTCCTTTCCCTTATTGGTGATCAATAGAGTTGTGATTGGTGATCATTTGGAACATGATTAGTGATTAGCTATATTTTATGAGTTCATAGAAGAAAACTATCTTATTCTATAATTTACATATAAATTTCTACTATCATTACAGGTGTCAAACTGATGTGGCTGAGAAAGAAATTTCTAAAAAAATAAAAAATGTCATCAAGGACGTTAATGTTGGGACTTTGTTCATCAAAGAAGCAGAATGGTATTGGTTATTCATAGGTATTTATTACAGTATTGACTTAGTTTTTATATTTGCAGTGCTAAATTAGCTATAGACAGATACTTAAGATGACATTGACTGAAGAAAAGGGTTTGATGGTATACCAATAAGCAATGCGTAACAAGTGAAAAAGTGTTCATTCAAAGCATTTGCTTGCAAGTCAAATAGTGATAGCGATGGTGCCGATGAAGTAGATGATAAGGACAAGGCAGAGAAGACCAGGGGCTCCAAAAATAAATCCCATGAAGAAAGATCACATAAGAAGTGGAATAGTGAGAAACTTGTTGAGAGCAGTCTAGATAAAGCGATAGTATCTAACAAGTACCCGAAAAAGGATGCAAAGGATAAGAAAAGCAATGAACGGGAGCCCCTTGCAAAACCTGCAAATAAGAAGACTAAGAAGAAGGGGAAGATTGAGAAGAGGAATAGTGAATAGGACCCCCTTAAAAAACCTACAAATAAGAAGGGAAAGAGTGACAAGTCGCTAGAGAAGGGTCCAAAAAACAAGTTGGTTTTAAGAAAGCCATTTAAAAGGTTTGGAGAAGAGGAACGACAACAAAACAAACCCTGAAAAACCTCCAATCAAGAAGGTAGAAAGCAACAAATCCTTTGAGAAGATGGGAAAGAGTGAGAAATCTCTAGAGAATAGTCCAAAGAAATAGATCATTTCTAAGAGATCCCTAGAGAAAGCACAACAGAAAAACAAAGGCAGCAAACGGAACCCTACTGAAAAGCCTAGAAATAAGGAAGAAAAGAGTGACAAATCTCATGAGAAGGTTGAACATAAGAAGATAGGGAAGAGTGAGAAATACACTAATAGGCCCTAAGATGAATAAGAAACTTATCAAAAATCCCTTGCGAAACCTCCCAAGAAGCAGAAAGGGGAGAAGCTGCCAAAAAAAGGAGGGAGAAGCCAATGAAGAAGGCATTCCTTGTTAGCCGATTGCAAAGGATGAGAGACTTAGCACAACCTCAATTACAGTTAAGCCACATCTCTAACGTTAAAATTTTCGATTCGGATGAAGAAGAAACTAATAATGCAGATAAGAATCCAAATTATGAAGAACAACACATTGAAGATGATGATGATTAGAGAAGTGACGAATAAGAAATGACAACTTCTGGCATTATAAAGGATCGTCCAAAGGGTAATAAGCCTGCACAAAGTCTGAAGGGGATCCCATAAGGGGGAAAAGGTGCTCAACCCCAAATTGGTGCTGCTTTGGTATTAACAAAACCAAACAAGTTGGAACAATAACTTCATATTATACAACAAGAGAAGCTGTTAAAATCTGAAGTGGTGGTAGGAAATAAAAAGAAAATGTACCAAAAGGTCTTCATTAATAAGATGAGGGTTTTTCCATTTTAATCAATGGTATTGCCGCTCAACGAAGCCTAGATTGAAGCAGTTAGATCTATGAGATTTGCCTTCCTTGTTCTTCAAGGTTTATCTGAAGCAAATACCATGAAAATTTGCTAAGTGGCTAGTACAAAGTTTTGATCCCTATCTATCGGCTTCAGGCTCCTTGATGGATAGAATTTTTAAGTCATAAGATTCACCATACGCCTGACATTGGGTCTCCTTACTGGAGGAAGGGAAACTATTGAACTAGGCTAGTCTTCCAATGATGAAGAACATGAACAGGGGTACGATACATGGATGAAAGAATGGTGAATTGATTATAACACCTAGAACTGACATGAATGTCGTATTTTATATTGGACAGAACAGAGAGACCGGAAAAGCTTCAAGAAAAATTTCATCATCTCTCTAGTCAACTACTTTTTCAGCATATCAAAGACTTTTATAGCAAATCATTCTTAAAAAATGTGAAGGATGTCACTTAGATTGCTTCCTTAAACTGGTGTAAATTCATCTTTAATAAGCTCGTTGATAATGTGAGGCACTGAAAAGAGACTAAGGTTGCAAAAGGGGTACGTTTTGACAATTATCTCTTTTTCTTGATGGTGAGTCCTCCTCTTTAATAAGCAATTAATAATTATAAACCTACTATGATTGTGCATCCCCTCATAAAATTGGTGATCAATATTTGAAAACACACTCATCAACATATACTGACACGCAAACAGTAATAAAAATTGCAATTTTCATTAAAAAGGAATGTAAGAATGTATTAGTGATCAACAGTGAACTTACTAGTAATCAATAAGCTATGCTTTAGTGATCAAATGCTCCTATGTGTCCTAAACACATGTACTATTATATATTTTTTTAATCAAAAGTGAACTTACTAGTGATAAAAAAGTTAAGCCACATAAATGCATATACCAATTATATATCTTTTGATTGTCCTGTATTTTTAGATGATTTGCATTAACAGAGTTGTCTTCATGAAGAGAATTGTCAAGAGAGAATTTCCTACAATGTCCACATGGACTAATAATGGGAACGAGAAAAGAAGGCGAGAATAGGAGCCATGGTTTTGAGAGAGGGGCCATCAAATTGCCACTAGATGTTCCACATCCAACACAACTGCAGGAAAAACCTGCTAAAGACAACAATAAGTCAAACATTGGGGCAATACAATAAAACATATTCATTTTTGTTATAAAATGGGTGAGCATCCTAGTTGGTGATCAATATAAATGTGATTAGTGATAACTTTGCGTAACATTAGTTATCATTTAGATTAGTGTTCAGTTGTACACCTATTGCTTAGAATTTCTTATCGGCATGGTGATGAATAGAGATATTGTTAGTGATCAATATGTAATAGTCGTTGGTTTTAATTTTGAGTTATCTATGGAGTTAATAATTTTGATAGCGATGTTTTATTATATTAGCCTTATTGAAGCAATGTTTGAGGTGCTAATTGAGTATAATAATTTACGTGACATAGCTTTATAAATTTTTTAGATTTATTAATTGATTATGTGAAATTAGTATGTCAGTTAAAGATTAAGCTAATGTTTGTATGTTTATTAATGTGAATATTGTTATAAAAGTTAGTTTCAAAATTCTATGACTTATTATGTGATCGAGCAAAAATTCGCAATAGTTAAGAGTTAAACGGAGTGAGATTTGCATAATCAAATGAATTCTAGAACTAGTAGGCATATCTTTTGGGCCTAGGCATTTTGTGACTTGGGTTAGTTAAAAAAAAAGAGGAAAGGCTGATTTAATCAAACCAGCCAGGCGTCCATCCATCAGCTAACCTCACCAATCTCACGACATAACCTTACTCAAACTCCTTCTTCCTCAAAAGCCTAGCACCTTCCTTTTGCACCTCACTTCCCCTGCCATGCCCACGCAGAGGAAGAGAGCTCAGTAAGAGATAGAAATGGAGAGAAGAAGTGAGTGAAAGTGAGGGCGATGGGAGGAGAGCTTGAACAGCAATAGCAGTACGCCTTAGAGAAGGAAGAAAACTGAGTAGAGTTGTGTCTGGGTAGTTCGTGACCAATAGTAGGGGGGGATGAGGATGAGACTTATGGCAGCGTAGAAACCATCCATATCACCTATTAATTGGGTCCTTAAGCTTAGAACGAGGTGAATAATTTGTAATCCTTCAAATTAGTGATTAATTTCAAAGATTTGCGAGTTGTCCATAGATAAAATTGAGAAGTATTCATGAATTTTCTATGATTGTGGAGTTTGGTAGAAGGAAGAGGCTTGAAAGAGTTATTTGGGTTGATGATGATGTGATTTTGAGGTGAATTTTATGGGCAGTCTTGTGACGAGGGAGCCTAAAACTTGAGTGAATTTGAATGTTGATTGAAGTGGACTTAATGTGTTTATGGTTGGTTTAATTGATTCGTATGTCGATTTTTGGTCGCATAGTTAAGTTAGAGCTAAGTTGAAAATGTAATAATCCACATTTTGTATTAAATTTACCCTTTATTTTATTTATTTTTAAGTCTTTGAAATATATTTTATGAGAGAATAATGCATATTTTATATGATTTTCAGGTGGAAATAAAATAAATGAATTTGGATATGAAACTGATCAATCTTACTCGACATAACCCAACTCCCAGCAAATTATGTTCAAGCGTAGCCCAATAGCATGAAAAGATGAAAAACAAAGAAACAGAGAAGGCATCAGATCCCTTCGTGTGGGCCTGCCCGTTAGACCACCCATCTCTTAGTCCCCTCATCACTTGGTTGGGCTTACTCCAACATGGCTAGGAGAGCTACCAGCTCCTCCTTTTCCATGCTCAGCAGCCTATCCCCCTCACTCATTCTCTCTTTGTCCCTCTGTTTGGGCCAAGTCTCCTATGGCCCATCTTTGTTGCCCAATCTGCTCTAGCACCCACATTACTTTAGCAGTGGAATTTCTCTTCTTGTGAGCAAAACCTAGTCAAAGCTAATTAATTTTGATTAATTTTAGCTTAAGACTAGCCCTTTTTCAAGCAATACAACAGCCAATAGTTAATCGAGATTAATTTTTATTAATTTTTAGGCACCAAATTGGGGTGAGTTTTCACTATAAAAAGGGGTCAAGGTTGGGCAAAAATCATTCACTCATCCATTCCGTCCATCCTCTCTTTCACTCTTCCAAGCCTTATTTCATCCTCTGTCTTCTATTTTTCTTAGGGAATAGAGAATTTTGTAAGACAAAATCATTTGAGTTGAGAGGCATAGACGAAAAATAGGCTTTGTTAGCTATTTTTCTCTTCTCTTCTCATCTCCCTTGTGAGTCAACTTTGAGAGTGTGTGCTTAATTAGTTTTGTAATTGAGTATAAATGTTTGGGCAAAGGCAGTGAAATATATCAACCTTAATGGCATTTTTAGTAACTATGGTTGGCTAAACTACTCATTTCTAAGATTAGGATGGATCCTTGATAATAATATCATTTTGTTAATTTCTTTTCTGGTAATTTTTTTTCTCTTTAATTGCATAATTTTGGGTTTAAATTTGATCTTAATCTATTTATGCATTTTAACACTATTGTTTATTCATGTTGATTATAATAGTTTAATTTGCTATCTCAAATGAATATTGGACCTTATAGGCTAATATGATGTTATGCAATTGGGCTTAAAGTTATGATTGTTCAAATTGAATAATTTATGCTAGAAATTAGATGAGTTATGCCTAAAAAGAATGATTCATGCTAAACCACTAGATAAATAACCTCATTTGATAATTATAGTTGATCTCGTTTAATTTGTGGCCCAATGCTTGTAGCTTAGGTTGAATAATAGACAAATCAAATCCCCATTTCAATGAGTAAATTAATATTTACACCAAAGGTGAAATCCATAATCCTAGATCATTCTCTAATATGAATTTTCTCTACTTGACACTCTTACCATTCTTTTTGTTCCTTTAATTCATATCGGTAATTAAACTCCTCATTCGACTTATTCTTTATATTTGGAAAAGTAGAAATTTAAAATCACTATTGTTTCTCGTGGGATCGACACCCTATACTCGCTAGTCTACAATTAATCTTATGCACTTGTAAGTAAAAAGGGTTTTAAAACTGAATATAAAATCCACATAAAATCCAAATACAAAAGGAATTCTTAAACAAGTTTTTCTCTATTGGTAAACTGACTGCTTTAAGACGTGCTAGAACAATTTTCTCACAAAATAAAAATGAGCAGTTGCATGAAAGTTAGGAAAGATTTAAAGAGTTGTTGCAAAGTTGTCCTCACTATGAGGTTCCTATGTGGCAACTTATCGAGAGTTTTTATTATGGCTTGGATGAGCATAATAGGCAAATGATTGATGCATCTTGTGCTACTAGTTTCTTGTACAAAACTCCTGAAGAAGCTTAGGAACGATTTGAATATTTGAGTGAAAATTCACATTTGCATAACCAAACGTGGAAGCCAACAATTTTGAGTACAAGCCGACTCTTATTTCCATGGTGCAACAATCCCAAATTGAAGGCACCCCATTAGAAGATCCCGACTTACACCTCTCAGTATTTTTAGAGTTGTGTGACACCTTATAGCTCAACAGAGTTTCTACTGATGCTATTCGATTGCAACTATTTCCCTTTTCATTTAGGGACAAGGTAAGAGCGTAACTTCATTCTTTGCCTCCCGGATGCATCATAACATGGGATGAGCTTACGAAAGCTTTTCTTGCAAAATTCTTTCCTCCAAGCAAGATGCTGAGTCTAAGAAATCAAATCACCATCTTCGCTCAAAGAGAGGACGAGTCACTCTATAGAACTTAGGAGCAGTTCAAGGACCTATTGAGGCTGTGTCCAAATCATGGGCTCCAACGGTGGATGATAGTGTAAGCCTTCTGTAATGGAGTCGTTCGACTGGTGAGGCCCACTATAGATGCGGTAGCGGGTGGCACTATTATGGACTGGACAAAAGAGGAGGCTTATAACTTTATTGTGGTGATGAGACTTAATAACTACCAATGGTCCAATAAGAGAAGCCAACCCAAAAGGGTTATAGGTAAGTTAGAACTTGATGTTATTTCTGTACTCTCTGCTAAAGTAGATGCCATATCTCAAAGTTTAGAATGATTGCATGTTAATTCTATTATTTCAAGTACCCTTTCCCCGTCATGTGAAATCTGTGGGTTTGTTGATCATTTGACTGTGAATTGTCAAGTCCGGAGTCCATTTGCTGAAGATGCTAATGACCAAGTCACCTATGTTAACACTTATAACCCTATATCGACTAATGACCCATTCTTCAACACATACAATCCTGGTTGGAAGAATCACTCTAATTTCTCCTATAGTCTAATGCCCCTTCTATGACTCAAATGAATTTTAGAGCACCCCCTTGATTCCAAAGACGACCTTACCCTTAACAAGCACCTTAAAAATCTAATTCAGAGACAAGGATGGAGATTATACTTTTGGTCTAGCAAAAGCAAGATGAGTATATTAAGCAATTAACCTCTAAAGTTGATGTGCTTACTACTCATAATAAGATGTTAGAAGCTCAAATTGCCTAGAAGCTACCTCTTTGTCTACACCCCCGGGTAGCTGTAGTAGTAAGAACAAACTTAGCCCTGGGGAGCAATGTAATGCCATGATTTTAAGAGGGGGCAAGCAACTTGAGGGGCCTAAGGGGTTAGCCACGATGAGCTTTTGCATGATGGAAATGATGTGGTTATTGAGAAGGAATTATCTACTTCTTCTGATGATATCGTAGGTGATGTTGTGCATAATTATAGTAAGGTTCCTAATGACCCCAAGAAAATTTCCCCAAGACCTTATGTTCTACCTTTATCGTTTCCCCAATGAATCGCTAAGGCTAAGCTTGGCTAACAATTTAGGACATTTTTAGAGGTCCTTAAGAAACTATACATTAACATTCCATTCATTAATGCCTTATCTCAAATGGCTTCTTATGCTAAGTTTTTGAAAGAGATTTTATCTAATAAAAGAAAGATAGAAAAGCATGAAACTGTGGCATTGTCTAATGAGTGTTGTGTCGTGTTCCAAAATAAGCTCTCTGCGAAGCATGAGGATCCTAGTAGTTTTTTTATTTCTTATCTGATAGGGAATATGTTAATAGATCATGCCTTGTGTGACTTAGGGTTCAGTGTAAGTTTAATGCCCTTCTCTCTCTACAAAAAGTTGGACCTAGATGAAATGCGACCAACCAGCATCTCCTTACAATTGGTAAACCGTTCTGTAAAGTACCTCGTGGGTATTTTAGAGGATGTTCCTATTAAGTAGATTTTGTAATCCTTGAAATGAAAGAAGAAATACACACCCGTTATTCTTGGGAGGCCGTTCTTGGCCACTACAGGGTGCCGTATAAATGTCAGAAACGGTAAGCTATCTTTTGATGTGGAAGATGAATATGTGAAATTTAACTAGATTAAAGCTTCTGAATTTCCTTCTATCTCTGGTAAATGTCATTGGATTAATGTAGTGGATAGTTTGGTACGAAGGACCATTTCTAATAATGTTTTGCATGATCGTCTTAAGCAGTGTTTATTGAATGATGGTACTATTAAGGATGAAAAATTAGAAGTAGCAGTGCGTGCTTAATTCTTGGAAGCTCCTCCATAAGTACCACCAACCTTCATCAGGGTGGAAGCACTAGTGAATGGCGATGCACCCTTGTGTGATGAGAAATGTGCCCTCTGTGGTACAATTAAAACCTCGCCTTTCTTCTTTGAGGTACGAGTTTCTTAGCCCTAATTCTACATATCTTGTGATTGTGAATGCGAGTCTAAATGCATCTCAAGTTGACTCTTTCCTAAGTATACTTAGGATGCAGCCTAAGGCTATAGGTTTATACTATTGATGACTTTAAGGGATTCACCCTTCTATGTGTATGCATCGTGTTTTGATTGAAGATACCATAAATCCTCAATTAAACACCAAAGAAGGTTGAACCCAAATATTCACAATGTCGTCAAAAAAAGAAATTTTGAAATTACTTAAGGCCGGCATTATCTACCCTATCTTCGATAGTAAGTGGGTGAGCCTGGTCCACGTCGTGCCTAAGAAGGGGGGAATGGCGCTTGTAAAGAACGAGAACAATGAACTGATTCCTACTAAGACAATTACGGGTTGGCATTTGTGCATAGACTATAGAAAGTTGAATAAGGCCACCGGTAAGTACCACTTTCCGCTTCCCTCCATTGACTAAATACTCGAGAGGTTCGCTAAAAATTCCTATTTTTGGTACTTAGATGGGTACTCAGGGTTTCTCAAAATTTCTATTCACCCTAGTGACCAAGAAAAAACCACGTTTACCTATCCATGCGGTACATTTGCCTATAGGAGAATACCATTTGGGCTGTATAGTGCCCCCACCACATTTCAACGATGCATGATGGCTATGTTCTTTGACTTTGTCGAGGACATAATGCAGGTCTTTATGGATGATTTTTCTGTGTATGGGATAACTTTTGACCATTGCTTGAGTAATTAGTCCAAAGTTTTGCAAAGATGTGAAGATATGAATTTGGTCTTGAATTGGGAAAAGTGTCATTTTATGTTACAAGAGGGGTTATTTTATGCTATATTGTTTCAAATAGAGGCATTGAAGTTAACAAGGCAAAGGTAAAGGTAATTGAAAAATTGTCGCCATCTACTTCTATGAACAGTGTAATGAGTTTTCTTTGACATGTTGGTTTTTATCGATGGTTCATAAAAGATTTTTCGAAAATTGTAAAGCCTTTCACCCATTTGCTTGTCAAAGATGTGCCCTTTGAGTTTAGTAGTGTGTTTGAGTGCTTTTCACAGGTTGAAGGAGGCTTTAATTTCTGCTCTGATTATGCAAGCTCCAGATTGGGGATTACCTTTTGAGGTAATGTGCGATGCTAGTGACTATGTAGTGGGAGCAGTTTTAGAACAATGAAATGATAATAAGCCCTGTGCCATCAACTATGCAAGCTAAACTTTGGATGATGCTTAAATGAACTATGCCACCACTGACAAAGAGTTTCTATATGTTGTGTTTGCCATTGAAAAGTTTTGCCCATATTTGATTAATTCCAAGGTGATCATTTTCACTAATCATGCCGCATTGAAGCATCTTCTCAAGAAGTCTGATTCTAAGACTCGCCTTATTCGCTAGGTGCTTTTTCTCCAAGAATTTGACTTGGCGATTCGAGATAAAGCCGGCCATGAAAATGTAGTCATAGATCACTTATCTCATCTGGGTCCTGAAGTCACACCAATAGAGGAGCTTCCCATAGATGACTCCTTCCCGGATGATGAACTCCTTACAATATCTCATCAAGCCACTCCATGATATGCTGATCTGGTGAATTTCAAAGTGTGGGGAGTAATGCTACCCGGGTTGTCTTAAGAGCCTCTTCTCTACAAGTTGTGCAGAGATGGTATTTATAGAAGATGTTTGCCGAATGATGAGGGTTCATAGTGTCCCTCGCCATTGTCATGCTTCAACTTATGGTTGACAGTTTGGACTGGACAAGACCATTGCTAAGGTGTTTCAGGCGGTTTCTATTGGCCTATTCTCTTTAAAGATGCAAGAAACTTTGTTATGACTTGCGACCGATGCCAATAGATGGGAAACATTTACAAAAGGTATGAAATGCCCCAAAGTGGGATTCTTGAGATAGAACTTTTTTACGTTTGGGGATTGACGTCATGGGTCCATTTCCTCCTTCACACAATAATCTTTACATCTTTATGGCGGTTGATTATGTTTCTAAGTAGGTAGAAGCCATTGCCTCTCCTACTAATTACTCCAAGGTGATAATCAAGTTTCTTAAACAGAATATCTTTACAAGATTTAGCACACTGAGAGCTCTTTTTAGTGACAATGGGACACATTTTTATAACAAGCCACTTGAGTCTCTCCTAAAGAAGTATGGGGTTTTTCATAAGATTGTTATGCCTTATCATCCCCAAAAAAGTGGTCAAGTTGAGTTATCTAATCGGGAGTTGAAAAGTGTTTTGGAGAAAACGATCGATCGGTCCCGAAAAGATTTGTCTAGTAAGCTTGCTGATGTTTTTAGGCTTACTCAACTGCTTACAAAACTCCGCTAGGCATTACTCCTTACCGGTTAGCGTCCGAAAATTCTTGCCATTTGCCAATTGAATTAGAACACAAAGCGCAATGGCAATTCAAACTCTCAACTTTGATCTTAAGGCGGCCGATAAGAGAAGGATATTGTAATTGAATGAGCTAGATAGGTTACATTTGAAAGCCTATGAAGGCTCTAAAATATACAATGAAAGAAACAAGCAATGACATGACAAGCATATTATGAAGAAAAGATTTGAGGAAGTTGACTTAGTCCTATTGTTCAATTCCAAGTTGCGGTTATTTCTGGGCAAGTTGAGATCCCGATGGTTAGGACCATGTAATGTTGTAAAGGGCTTACCTCATGGAGCTGTAGAGGTATGGAGCGAGTCTATCGGTGCATTCGAGGTTAATGGGCAGCATCTTAAGCCTTATTTTATGGGGTTTTGGACCTTTTTGCCCTAACTTTGACCCTCAATTGAGTACGATTTGACTCCTCAAGGATGCCCCAAGTCACGATGCCTGTGGAGAAAAAGAAGGGCCAGAGAATTACGAGATAGAGACAACCACAAATGCTTTGTGGTGAAGGTATGGTCCGTGGTGAACCTAAAACTGCTTGCTTCTTCATCTTCCTTTGTCTTGTAGCCGAGGATCCTCGGTTTCAAGCTAATAAAAGGTCGTTTGATTGCAAAAAATAGAGGAGACAGATCTCATTACACGTATCTCTCTCATATTGTTCATTAGGTTTAGGATTTTTAGTTTGTATTTCTTTAGAGTTAGAGAAGAAAATTAAAGGAAAGCTTTGATTTTAGTGGTTTGAAGATTGGGACACCATTGGAGAACCACCATTTGCTCTAAGTTTTCTCTTATGTTGTATTTTTCTTAAACTTTTGTTTTAGATTATTGTTAATTTTGAACATGAGTGGGTAGTTTGTTTAATCTAGGGACTTGTTAGCCAAAGTATTGATGTTCGATTCTTAATCTTCATTGCTTGTGCTTATTTTATCTTACAATGATTGAGTGCTACCTTGTGATTGAAGTGTGTGAGTGAATTTTTGTCAAATTTGCTTGCTTATGCAACATAGTTGAGTGAAGTACTGAAAGGAGAAACTTGTTGTTTGACCGATAAGTTAGGACTTGATTCAGCAAAACTTGAAAGAGATTTCTTGTAAAGAGCAAATGTTAGCTAATCCAAAACCTATAACTTGTACCAAAATAAGGGCATTTGAAAGAATTTTAATTAGATTTAATTTAGTTCATTTTGACAGAAAAGCTGAATTTTAGATCGATTGCATTCCTTTCAATCATCCAATGTAAACTAAGTCCATGATTTAATCCATGGATCTAACTCCTTACTAGGCAGAATAACCCCCTAGAAATTTTAATTAAATTAAATTTTCCAATCGTTAATTTACGTAATTCGAACAACCCATTGAAACTTGTTTACTTAGCCTTTTATTATAGGTCAAAACTCAATAGATTACATTTGGTTCCTGTGGGAATGATATTAAAACTATACTACAACCACTCTGCACTTGCGTTAGTGTCAGAAACCCAAGCTCTTTTAGAGAATTGGGGTTTTCTTGGTAAAAGTATTGATGATATATGGTATTTGGTTGAGTGGATTGCTTGGCATTCATTTGAATTTGAGAAGGCAAGTTGTGTTTTCACGTCCTCATTTCCTGATCTTTATGCATTCTATACTAGATCTTATTATGCTCTTTTCGATGTGGCTTGTGTAATTTTTCAGACTATGATATAAATTCATGTCCTTATTTTGCATGTTATGCTCAACCTGACTTTGCATCACCTAGGAATAATATTGATGTTGTTCTGGCCTTACCTGATTCATCTTTCTCTTTAGTTCAGTGCACATGGCTTGAGGTGGTAAGCCTTTTGGGTTTGTTACTAGGTATAGTGTTGTTGATGCATGTTTTGAGTCAGAAGATATTTTAGATAAGGTGTATGACCTAGTTAAGACTCTTTGGAGGGTTTACATGATATGCCTATGCATCAGGACTCTCCTAGCCATAGTTATGATAGTTTTCTCTCAAATTTTGTCGACCATTCACATACTTCCCCTATTTGTTCACAACTCTCTCCTTCCCTCGAGTATTATGTTGATGCCCCATTTATGATACTATGATTTGTGGCACTAGTATGAATTTGGGCTATGAGGATAACATGTTTGATGTGCTTGGTGGGAATGTTGATGATTTTGTGCCCCTAGATTACTTTAGTGGGTGAAATGCCTCCCTTGACCCATATTGTGCAAACCTAGCAGCCGAGCATATAAAAATTATGTGGAATACTTTCTTTGATTTGTCTTTTGATTTTTCTGTGGCATATGGTTTGTTGAAGATAGAGCTTGCTTTCTTTGTCGTGATTACCTTGATAATCCATGCTTGTAAATCCCATGCTGTGGCATTCGAGAAGCTTCTGCGAGCATTGATGGTGTCTGTTATGATGAGCTAAGTCTAGAAGTTGTGATGGAGTGGCTGATGCTCCCTTTGCCTTATTTGTAAGGAGGCCTTAGCTTAGGTGTATTCAGGAACTTACCTTTAAGAATGTTCTCTTTTATTTCCCCCTTCACTTCTCCTTATTTACTTCCTTTTTTATAATGGTTTATTTAAGCATAAGGGCGAGGTAGTTTCATGTTTTTCATTTTTGTCTTAGTTTGCATACTACTTAAACATGCAGTTTTAGGTTTCTTTTTATTTGCATTGGTGTGTTTTTAGTTGTATTTTAGGTTTGCATATAGGATTGCAAGTTGTGATGGTGTGGATTGGATTGAGATGCCTCCAATTATGCTTTGCTAGGCACATTAGTTTTCATGAGCTCGAATAACTTTTCATATGTAATCCCTTTTGGTGCTAAAATTTGTGAAGATTTTGTGAATATTTCTTGTTATGGCCCTTATCTTAATTGAGAACTATGTTGCCCCTTGGAGTCGATGGCACTATTGTTGATACATGATTGTCATTTTATGAGCTAATGGAGATTTTGGCACACATCCCGTAAGATTTTGAGCCTTAGTTGGACTAATTCATTTTATTTAGTCTTATATTTTTTTTCATTTGTGTGGTTCTTTCATCTTGCATCTCTAGAACTTGCCTAGAATCACGTTTAAACCCCATTAGCATGTGCATAGTTGATGATATGATAGAGGCATTCCTTTTTTAGACACTTTAGCTACATAGGAAGATAGCATACTCTTGTATTACATATTTATCCCCTTTACTAGCCCCTTTAAGCTCTAATTCTTTTCTTATTATGATCCCTTTATATTAAATCTTGGCCAAACACATGTTCCTATCTTTACGCCAAGTTTATGGAGCGAGACTTCATCTATGTAATGGGTGGTTTTGGGGGTAATTGAGTTTAAGGTGGCTTTGGTATGTTAGTTTATTGAGGGATTGATGTTATTGAGCATTTAGTTATGTTTTCCTCTTATTTGGGTTGTGTAAATATGTATTAGGTTGTGAGTTGATAATTCATGACCCTATGCCTTTCAATAATTCATATTGTCGTTTCATTTCCCAAAAAAATAGGAAAAAAAAGAAAAAACGTCATGTGAAAAAAAAGAAAGAAACAAAGAAAAAGAAAAGAAAGGAAAAAAACAAAAACTCAGTGATTGGCATTGGCATGTAAATAGCTTGTGTTCTTTCTTTGCCAACTCATTTCCTACATGACTCATAGGGTATGTTCAATGTATTGTTTGGTTTTAGAATGTTGGTAAACTTTATGGTTTCTTGGTGCCTTATTGGTTGCTCCATAGTCATTTGGCTACATAGCTCCACATTGCCTAAATTTAGTAGTCCACTCCTTTCCCTTAACCATTCTAGCCCATACCACAACCCAAGGGCAGTCCTCTTGATTGTTTTGTGCACATTGCATTTTAGTGGTGGAGAATAGGGGTGGGCGGTTTCTAGTACCTGCCCAAAAAAAAAGAAACCGGAATGGGAATTGGAACTGGAACTGATCGAACAGGTTCCTAAGTTTTGGGAACCGAAACCGGAACGTCATGTTTTGGTTTCAATTAGAAGGTATCTGCCATACCTAATGTTTAAATTTTAGGACCTAATAAATTAAATTTTCTTACTTATTTAGAGGAAAGAGGGGATGTTTGATGTTTTTCAACCTTCATTTTCTAGCTTTACATAAAAAAGAAAGTTGAGTTTTTAACTTCGTATGTTTTTTGTCTTAGTCATTCAAAAAATATTATGAATCATCCTTCAATTATTGATAGCAAATTAACTGATATTGCATTAAATTCTCTACTTGAATGGTTAAGTTTTGTAAGGAAAAAATCAAAGGAAAAGAAGCAAAAGATAAGTAGTAAAAAATAAAACAATTATTTATTTTCATCTATCTAACCAGTTTCTAGGTTCTGATTCCAGGTATTTGTTTGAGAATTAGAAACGATTAGACTAGTTCCTCTGTCTTAGGAATCAGAACTGGAATCATTTGACTAGTTCTAAATAGGTTCCAGGGTACCTGAGATGTGAGCTGCTCATATCAAGTAGAGAATTCGAGAGTCTTTGGAAGCATATGGTAGATTGCTTTTTTGGAATGATTCTTAAGTTAACCTATGCTATAATTTACACGCATGAGTGCGAATGACTCACATTCCCTAAAAGTGAGGTTCTACTAGTCTATTTAGCTCTACAATTCCTTGTACTTGCATAATGTGCTTTGTGGTTCTTTGGGGGTGATGAAGTTTGATATCTAGCTTGTGGTTGTATATTTGTTTGAAAATATTTGTGCACCATTTGGGGTTGTCATTGATTGATATTCTTATTTGTGATGTGATACGTATTGCCTGGTGTCAGGAAGTTGATATGTTTTTGAGTTCTAGATGCATCTCCCCTTGTTGGTTTTATCTAGTGTTTGCTTGAGGACAAGCAAAGGTTTAAGTGTGGGAGAGTGATGAATGCCATATTTGCATAGGATTTAATAAGCGTTTGGGAGTCATTTCGTAGAATTAGTGTGCTTAATTGTACGATTCATGCCTTTATTTCTGCTATTACGCTTGGTTTCACTTGTTGTGAAAGTATTTGCATATTTTCACTTTGTGAGCCAAGTCATGCTAGTAGAATGATGATTTAGAGGTGTTGTGGATCAAAGAAGGTGTAAAAAGAGGCCAAAAGACACCCAACATGGACACAATATGGCTGATATCACAGTCCAGAAGGGTCCAAGAAGAAGCAATAGGATAAACAAGAGAGAACCACCTCACCAGATGGCCCCATGGTCAGACAGTGGTGGGGGCCATGGTCTGTAGTAGGCCCCACAGTCAGGCTGTGGTGGTCCCCCTTCCCCGAGTCGTCTTGATTTCTTCACTGCTTTTTATGTTTTAGGCATTTTGTGACATTTGTAGCCTTCATTGCCACGATAAAAGCTGGTTTTGACTACTTCCTTGGCATCCCCATTGCATTCCACCATAATCCACAATCTTGTTAGGATTTAGCATCATTAGAGAGAGTTGAGAGCAAGTTGAAGGTGAAGATTTGCAAGGATTCCTAGTCTGGTTTTCATATACCTATACAAGCTCTCATCAGCTGAGCAATTTCTCTCTCTTCGCTTCTCTTTTCTCTTTAAATTTTCACACTTTTTGAATTAGTATTGATTTTTTTTGTTAAGTTTTAAATTGCTAATCATGGAATTGAGTTGAACTCTCCTAATTGAATCAATCCTTATTTTGATCTAAAACTGCTTTGAGTTTGTTAGGTTTATTCTATTGAACCTTAGACATTGAATTACTGGTGGGAAACATGACCAACTTCTTGTTTGTTTTAGACATTTCGTGAAGGACTGAAATGTGAAACTGGATGTTTGAAAGTTAAGATTCAACTTAAGTGTGTGAGATCTTAAGAAAGACCCAACATTTATGGAACCCCTAAAATTTGATAATCGTATTCTTCATGACCTTATATTAATAAAAAAACCCTTGAGAGATGGCAGTTGATTAGATTTAAGAATTTCATTCCTCCTTGAAAAAGCGGTATGATAATTTGATTATCAGTTTTGGAATTATCCAAGCCCTTGATTAATTCTTGGGCTGGAAAATTGCTTGATTTGATTAAATCCCCTAATTTTTTAATCTATTACATCAGATAAGTAGCACCATTCAATTTCATTCACAAATTCGGATTTGGTTAGCCTATCTTGAGGGAATATAACTCAGTAGCTTGGCCTAGTCTCAGTGGGATCGGCCTTGATTGCCAAAATGCTACCGCGTGCTTGCGACCCTATCAAACTTTTGGTGCCGCTGCCATGGACTATTGTTAAATATTGGGTGTTTCTCAATAGCTTGGACTAAGCATTTTGTTTTTCTTAAAAGAAAAAAAATTGAACATTAAAATTAAAAAATTTTTAGGAAAAAAGCAATAGCAATTTTCCATTTTTCCCAATTCGAACATGAATTATTTTGGAGGTATTTTAAGCATTTAAACGGTTTTCTTGCCCAAAGTGGTTATTGTGTGGATAAATGAAAAATTTTGGACACTGTTTATAAGGGGGTGAATAGTAAAACCCAAGCTCTTTTACATAATTAGAGTATTCTTGGTAAAAGTGTTGATGAGGTATGGTATTTGCTTGTGATTCATTTGAGTTTGAGAAAGCTAGTCGTGTTTCTAGATATTTATTCCCTAATCCTTGTGCATTCTATGCTAAATCTTATTATGCCCATTTTGGTGTGGCTTGTATAATTCTTCTGATTATTATATAAATTTGTGTCCTTATCATACCTACTATGCTCAACCTGACTTTGTATCACCCAGGGATAATACTGATATTGTTTTGGCCTTACTTAATTCATCTTTCCCTTTAGCTAAGTGCACAAGGTTTAAGACGATGTGCCTTTTGGGTTTGTTGCTAAGTTTAGTGTTGCTGATGCATGTTTTGAGTTGAAAGACAGTTTAGATGAGGTGTATGATCTAGTTAACACTCCTTTGGAGGGGTTGCGTCATGTGCCTATACATATGGTGTCTCCTAGCCTCGGTTATGATAGTTTTCTCTCAAATTCCTTGGAGCATTCACATACTTCCCCTATTCATTCACAACCCTCTCCTTGCCCCGAGTATTACACTGATGCGCCCATTGATAATCTTGTGATTTGTGATGATACCATGAATTTGGGCTATGACGACAACACTTTTGATGTGCTTGGTGGGAATGTTGATTGTTTTTGTGTCTCTAGGTTACTTTAGTGGGAAAAATGCCTCCCTGGACCCATATTGTGTGTACCTATTGGTTGAGCCTAGAAAAATTATAAGGAATACTTTCTTTGATTTCTCTTTTGATTTTTCTATAGCATTTGGTTTGTTGAAGAGAGGGCTGACTTTCTTCATTGTGATTATCTTGACGCTTCCTTACTACCATGCTTGTGAATCCCCTACTGTGGCACTCAACAAGCTTCTGCGGACATTGACGGCTTCTGTTTTGATGAGCCAAGTCTTGTAGTTGTGATAGAGTGGTTGAAGCTTGATTTGCCCCATTTGCAAGGAGGCGTTAGCTTAGGTGCACTCAACACCTAACCTGATGAGATTGTTCTCTTTCGTTTCTGCTTCACTTCTCCTTATTTACTTCCTTTGAATAATGCTTCATTCAAGCATAAGGATGGGGTAGTTTCATGTTTTCCGTTTTGGTTTTTCTTTTACATACTAGTTAAAGCATGCAGTTTCAGGTTTCTTTTTGTTTGCTCTAGTGTGTTGCATTTGGTTAAATTTTAGGTTTGCATATAGGATTGCATGTTGGATTGAAATGCCTCTGAGAATGCTTTGCGAGGCACGTTAGTTTTCATAAGCTTGAGTAACTATGATGTTTAATCCCTTTCGATGCTAAAATTTGTGAAAATTTTGTGAAAATTTCTTATTTTGACCCTTGTCTTGATTGGGAACTACATTACCTCCTTAGAGTCGTTAGCACTAATGTTGGTTCTTCAAGTCATTTTATTAGCTAATTGATACCTTGGCAAATATACCGTGAGACTTTGGGCCTTAGTTGGACAAATTTATTTTATTTAGTCTCATATTCTTTCATTTGTGTAGCCGTTTCATATTGCATCTCTAGAACTTGCCCAAATTTTTATTCAAAACCACATTACCATGTGCATAGTTGAGGATATGATAGAGGCATTCTTTCTTTGGGCACTTTAGTTACATAGCCAAATAGCTTACCCTTGTGCTACATATTTACCCCCTTTGCTAGCCCCTTCAGCTATAATCGTTTCCTTGTTGTGATTCCTTTATATTAACCACCGGCCAAGCATATGTTCCTATCTTTACGCCAAGTGTATGTAGCGATACTTCATCTATGTAATGGTGGTCTTGGGGGTAATTGAGTTTAATCTGACTTTGGTATGTTGGTTTATTAAGCAATTTATGTTATTGAGCATTTACTTGTGTTCCCTCTTATTTAGGTTGTGTAAATATGTATTAGGTTGTGAGTTAATAATTTATGACCATATGCCTTTCAATAATTTATATTTTGGTGTCATTTCTAAAACAAAGAAGGAAAAAAAAGAATAAAAAATTCATGTTGAAGAAAAGGAAACAGAAAAAAGAAAAGAAAAAACAAACTTAGCGATTGGCATTGAGCATGTAAACAACTTGTGTTCTTCCTTTGTCAACTCGTTTTCTACATGATTCATTTGGGTATGTTCAATGTGTTGTTGGGGTTTGGAGTGTTGGTAAACTTTATGATTTCTTGGTGCCCTGTTGGTCACTCCCTAGTCATTTACATAGGTTTTCATGAGTGTTTGGGAGTTATTTTATGGAGTTAGTGTGCTTAGTTGTATGATTTATGCCCTTATTTCTAGTATTATGCTTAGTTTCACTTATTTTGAGCGCATTTGCAGATTTTAACTTTGTGAGCCAAGTTATGTGAGTAGAATGATGATTTTGGGCCCCTGTGGATTAAAGAATGCGGCAAAAGAGGACCAAAGACACCCAACCTAGACGTACCGTGGCTAGTATCATAGTCTAGGAAGGTTCAAGAAGTTCCAAAAGCATAAACAAGGGAGAACCACCCAACTAGATGGCACCATGGTCTAACCGTGGTGGGGGCCATGGTCTGTGGTGGGCCCCACGGTCAGGTCGTGGTGGTCCCCCTTCCTCAAGTCGGCTTGATTTTTTCGCAGCTTTTCGTGCTCGAAGCATTTTGTGACATTTGCGGCCTTCATTTCCACAATAAAAGTTGATTTTGACTGCTTCCTTGGCATCCCCAGTCCATTCCACCATAATCCATAGTCTTATTAGGATTTAGAGTTCGTTAGAGAGAGCTGAGAGCAACTTAAAGATGAAGATTCGCAAGAATTATGGGACGAGGTTTGCATCTACCTATACAAACGTGCATCAACTGAGTGACTCTTCTCCTCTCTATTCTCTTTTCTCCTTAGATTTTTAGGCTTTTCAGATTAGTGTTGATTTTTATGTTGAGTTTTGAGTTGTTGATCATGGAATTGAGTTGAATTCTCGTGATTGAATCAATTCTTGTTTTGATCTAAAAATGCTTTGAATTTGTTGAGTTTATTCTATTGAACATTAGACATTGAATTGCTAGTGGGAAACATGATCAACTTCCTGCTTGTTTTATACATTTGGCGAAGGATTGAAAGGTGAAACTGGATGTTAGAA
This sequence comes from Carnegiea gigantea, assembly GCA_029747015.1. NCBI lineage: Eukaryota > Viridiplantae > Streptophyta > Magnoliopsida > Caryophyllales > Cactaceae > Carnegiea > Carnegiea gigantea. The sequence continues at coordinate 63,585 of JAKOGI010002280.1, forward strand.
AACTAGGATTCGACTTTACTGTGTGGGATCTTGAGAAGGACCCATCATTTAAGAAATTCCTAAAATTTGGTAATCGCATTCTTAATGAACTTAGATTAAACAAAAAAACCCTTGAAAAATGGTAGTTGATTAGATTTAAGATTTTCGCTCATCCTTGAAACAGAGGTTTGATAATTCGATTATCGATTTTGGAATTACCCAGCTAAAGAAAAGGAGTTTGATTAATTCTTGAGTTAAAAAATTGCTTGATTTGACTAAATCCTCTAATTTTTTATCTATTAGATTAGACAAGTAGCATAGTTCAATTTCATTTGCAAATGTGGATTCGCTTAGCCTATCTTGACGGAATATAATTCAATAGCTTGGCTAGGTCTTTGTGCGATCAACATTGATTGCTACGATGCTACCGTGTGCTTGTGCCCCTATCAAATTTTGGCACCGTTGCCAGGGCTGATGTCACATATTTGGTGTCTCCCAATAGGTTTATCTAAGCATTTTGTTTTTCTTAAAAAAACCAAAAAAATTAAAAATTCAAATTAAAAAATTTTGAGGAAAAAGAACAATGGTAATTTTCTATTTTCTCCAATTTGAGCATGAATTATTTTGGAGGCATTTTAAGTATTCAAATGGTTTTATTGCTCAAAGTGGTTATTGTGTGGACAAATGAAAAATTTTGAACATTGATGATGAGGGTGTGAATAGTAAAACCAAGCTCTTTTAGAGAATTGGGGTTTTATTGGTAAAAGTGTTGATAAGGCATGGAATTTGATTGAGTGGATTGCTTGGGATTCATTTGAGTTTGAGAAGGCTAGTCGTGTTGCCAAATATTCATTCCCTGTTCCTTGTGCATTTTATGTGAGAACTTATTATGCCCCTTTTTGGTTTAGCTTGTATAATTCCTCTAACTATGATATAAATTCATGTCCTTGTTATGCATGTTATACTCAACCTCACTTTGCATCACCCAAGGACAATACTGATGTTGTTCTGGCCTTACCTAATTCATCGTTCTCTTTAGCTCAGTGCACGGGGCTTGAGGAAGTGAGCCTTTTGGGTTTCTTGCTAAGTTTAGTGTTGTTGATGCATGTTTTGAGTCAGAAGATACTTTAGATGAGGAGACTCCTTTGGAGGGGCCACATGATGTTCTTATGCATTGGGAGTCTCCTAGCCTTGGTTACGATTTTTTTCTCTTGAATTCCATTGACCATTCATATGCTTCTCCTATTTGTTCACAACCCTCTCCTTCCCCTGAGTATTACATTGATGCGCCCATTGACAATCCTATGGTTTGAGATGCTACTATGGATTTGGGCTATGAGGACACAATGTTTGATGTGCTTAGTGGCAATGTTGATGATTTTATGTCCTTAGGTTACTTTAGGGGTAAAATAGATTGCTTGACCCATATTGTTTGTACCTAGTGGCTAAGCCTAGAAAAATTATGTGGAATGCTTTCTTTGTTTTCTCTTTTGATTTTTTTATGACATTTAGTTCGTTGAAAAGAGGGCTGACTTTCTTTATTGTGTTTATCTTAATACTCCGTTACTACCATGCTTGTGAATCACATGGTGTGACATTTGACAAGCTTCTGTGGGCATTGACGACGTTTGTTATGATAAGCCAAGTCTTGAAGCTTTGATGGTGTGGATGAAGCTCCATTTGCCCCATTTACAAGGAGGCCTCAGCTTAGGTGCATTCAGCACTTAACCTAGTGAGATCGTTCTCTTTTGCTTCTGCATCACTTCTCCTTATTTATTTCGTTTGAATAATGCTTTATTTAAACATAGGGTGTGGTAGTTTCATGTTTTCCATTTGGTTTTAGTTTGCATACTAGTTAAAACATGTAGCTTTAGGTTTTCTTTTTGTTTGCACTAGTGTGCTGCATGTGGTTACACTTTAGGTTTACATATAGGATTGCATGTTGGGATGGAGTGGATTGGATTGAGATGCCTCTGATGCATTGCAAGGCACATTAGTTTTCATTAGCTCAAGTAACTTTTGATGTGTAGTCCCTTTTGGTGCTAAAATTTGTGAACAGTTTGTGAATATTTCTTGTTTTAACCCTTGAATTAAGTGAGAACTACAATGCCCGTTAGAGTCGTTGGCAGTAATGTTGGCACATGAAGTAATTTTATAAGCTAATTGAGACTTTGGTAGATATGCCATGAGACTTTGAGCCTTAATTAGACTAATTCAATTTATTTAGTCCCATATTCCTTCATTTGTGTGGTTGTTTCATGTTGCATCCTTAGGACTTGCCTAGTCTCTTGTTCAAAACCACATTATCATATGCATAGTTGATGATATGATAGAGGCATTCTTTCTTTGGACACTTTGGCCATATAGCCAAATAGCCTACCCTTGTGCTACGTATTTGCCCCCTTTTGCTAGCCCCCATGAGCTATAATCCTTTCCTTGTTGTGATCCCTTCATATTAATCATTGGCCCAACACATATTCCTATCTTAACACCAAGTCTATAAAGCAGTACTTCATCTATGTAGTGGGTGGTTTTGGGGATAATTGAGTTTAATGTGACTCTAGTATGTATGTTTACAAAGGAATTGATGTTATTGAGCATTCAGTTATGTTTTCCTCGTATTTAGATTCTGTAAATATGTATTAGATTGTGAGTTAATAATTCATGACCCTATGCCTTTCAATAATTTATATTTTCATTTCATTTCCAAAAAAAAAAGCATAAAAAAAAGAAGGAAAAAAGTTATGTTAAAGAAAAAGAAATTAAAAAAAAGAAAAGAAAAGAAAAAAATACTTAGTGATTGGCATTGGGCATGTGAATAGCTTGTGTTGTTTCTTTGTCAACTTATTTTTTATATGATTCATTAGGGTGTGTTCAATGTATTATTGGGGTTTTGAGTGTTGGTAAACTTTATGGTTTCTTGGTGTCTTGTTGGTTACTCCCTAGTCATTTAGCTACTTAGCCTTTTGGCCCACAGTATAGCCCAAGTAAAGTCCTCTTGATTGTTATGTGTACATTTTATTTTTTATTGGGTAGAATTTGAGACTCTTGGCATTCACATCGTAGATTACATCTTTAAAATGAATCTTGAGTGAACCTATGTTATAATTTAAACACATGAGTAGGAGTGATTTACATTTTTCAAAAGTGAGGTTTCACCAGTCTATTTAGCTCTACAACCCCTTGTACTTGCACGATGTGCTTTGTCGTTCTTTAGGGGTGATTAAGTTTGATATTTAGCTCATGGTCGTATATTTCTTTGAAAATATCCATCTTCTCCTGATCTTAAAATGTCTTTTGCACTATTTAGGGTTGTCATTGATTTGTATTCTTTCTTGTGATGTGTTATGTGTTGCCTATTGTGAGAGGTTGCTATGTTTTCAAGTCCTAGAAGCATCTCCTCTTATTAGTTTTATGTAGTATTTGCTTGAAGATAAGTAAAGCCTTAAGCATGGGGGAGTGATTAATGTCATATTTGTATGGGATTTGATGAGTGTTTTGGAGTCATTTTATGGAATTAGTGTGCTTAATTGTATTAGTTATGCTCTTATTTCTACTATTATGATTGGTTTCACTTATTTTAAGAGTGTTTGTAGATTTTGTCTTTGTGAGTCAAGTTATGTGAGTAGACTGATGATTTTGAGCCCTTGTGGGTCAGAGAAGTTGGCAAAAGAGGCTGAAAGACACCCAACACAGACGTACCGTGGCCAGTGTCACGGTCTAAGAAGAAGCAACAAACAAACAAAGGAGAACCACTAACTAGATGGCACTACGGTTTGATCGTGGTGGGGGTCGTGGTCTGTGATGGGCCCCACGGTCAAGCTGTACTTGTCCCCCTTCTCCGAGTCAGCTTGATTTCTTCACGACTTTCCGCGCTCCAGGTGTTTTGGGACATTTATAGCCTTCATTTCCATAACAAAAGCTAGTTTTGACTACTTCCTTGGCATGCCTAGTTCATTCCACCATAATCCACAGTCTCATTCGGATTTACATTTCATTAGAGAGAGTTGAGAGCAAGTTGAAGGTGAAGATTTGAAAGAATTCTGGGTTGGGTTTGCATCTACTTATACAAGTATGCATTGGCTCAGCAATTCCTCTCGCTTCTCTTCTCTTTTCTCTTTGCATTTTATACTTTTCAGATTAGTATTGATTTTTATGTTAAATTTTGAATTGCGAATGATGGAATTGAGTTGAAATCTCATTATTAAATCACTTCTTGTTTCGATCCAAAAGTGCTTTGAATTTGTTGGGTTTATTCTATTGAATGTTAAACATTGAATTGCTAGTGGGAAACTTCATCAACTTCTTGCTTGTTTTAAACATTTGGTGAAGCATTGAAAGGTGAAACTGGATGTTGGAAAATTAATATTCGACTGAAGTGTGTGGGATCTTAAAAAAGACTCGCCATTTAAAAAACCTCTAAAATTTGATAATCGCGTTCTTAATGATGTTATATTAATAAAAAGCCCTTGAGATATGGTAGTTGATTAGATTTAAGAATTTTATTTGTCCTTAAAAGAGGGGCTTGATAATTTGATTATCAATTTTAGAATTACCCATCTAAAGAAGAGTGGTTCATTAATTCTTGAGTTGGAAAATTGCTTGATTTGATTAAATCCCTTGATTGTTTATCTGTTAGATTAGATAAGTAGCATAATTTAATTTCATTCACAAATTTGGATTCGCTTAGCCTATCTTGAGGGAATATAACTCAGTAGCTTGGCCGTCTCTGTGGGATCGACTTGGATAGCTACAACGCCACTGTGTGCTTGTGGCCCTATCAATATTACTCATGATCATTAGGATTTTGATTAGTGGTCCACTTATATATGATACTAAAAAGGGTGGCCAATTTATAGTTAGTTAATTGTGGAAAAATGCTTGGCCGTTACTCAATTTTTGGACACTTCAGAGAATTATTTTTGTTTGGTTCCTAATATGTATACGTTCTTAGTTCAAGCCTTTTTTACCATTCTAAATATTTTACTTTTCCTAGTTGGTGATCAATAGAGTTGTGGTTTGTGATCAATTAGAATATTTTAGTGATCTCCTATTTAAATGATCAGTTTACCCCTAGTTGCTAACAATTGAATGCTTGTCTACTTTGTGGTGAATGTAGATTTCATTAGTGGTCTGCTGGCATAAGATTATTGACCATTTGTACCAATGATTTATTTTTTCCATCCAAATTCAGTCCTTTTTGTAATGTTGATAAATACAAAATAGATTGTGTGATCACTTGGAATATAATTAGGAGTCTTTTATCTAATTGTTTATTTCTTTCGTCATCTGATGATCAGTAGTAGACATTTAAATATATGTTTAATTTTTTACTCATTGATGAAAGTTCAATCCTTCCATAGTTGGTGATTAATATTGTTATGACTGGTATTAATATATAGTTGGTGATTAATAGAGTTATGATTGGTATTAATAAAGTTCAATCCGTCCATAGTTGGTGATCATTTCGAATATGATTAGTGGTGATCAGTTAAGTAAATGATATCGTTTGCATAATTTCTTATAATTGAATTTTTGTCTAATTTGTGAGCAATAGACATTAATATAGTGATCCATTGGTATTAATATATAGATTTTACTGTTCCCCTCTCCCACCCCTCAATTATCTAAAATTAAGTCCATTTCTTGATGTTGATCAATAGACAACTTATCATATATCTCCTGCCATATATACATTGATCATTTATGCAAATTTTTATATTTTTATAATTCACTTACAAATTTGTCCTTCCCTTGTGGGTGTTCAATAGTGGTGTGATTGGCGATAATAGTGTGGTCATTGGTAATCATTTGAAATATGATTCGTTTTATGAGTTCAAGGAAGAAAACTATCTTATTCTATACTTTTGTACATAAATTTTTGCTTTCAACTCATTAATAACAACCCTTTTCATCCCTCACCCCCAACACATAAACATAGGGTTATAACCAAATGATAACTCCCTTACCTTTTTATTTCTTATGATTTGCTTATGAATTAGCACTTTCCCTTATTGTTAATCAATAGAGGTGTGATTGGTGAGCAATAGTTTTGTGATTGGTGATCATTTGAAATATGATTAGTGATCAGTTACATTTTATGAGGTCATAGAACAAAACTATCTTACTCTATCCTACTATACATAAATTTCTGCTTTCAACTTATTAGCAATAGCCCATTTCCACCCACCAACACAAACACATGCACTTACTATATGTAATAAATAATTCCCTTACCCTTGACTTTGCTATCATATGCTTAGTACTGGTGGTCAATGCTGTTGCGATTGGTTATCATTTGAAGTATGATTAGTGGTCAATTATATTTTATGCATTCATATAACTATACCATGTTTTCTATGCTTCATACATAAATATCTACTTTCACTGCAAGTGCCAAAATGACCCAACGAAGGAACTAATTTTTGAAACGATAAAAAATGTTATTGAGGACATTAACGGCGGGACTTTGTTCTTTAAACAAGCGAACAGGTACTGCTCATTCATAGCTACTAATGGCAGTTAAACTTTGAAGTTGTTATTGACTTACTTTTTATATTCTACAGTCCCAAAGTAGCTTCTGATCAGAAACAAACTGAATAAGGCAGTAACCCAAGAAAAGGATCTTATGATAAAAGTAGTGGTAGTTCTAGCTAGGGAATAAAGCAACGATTCAAAGTATTTGCACACAAGATAGAGAAAAATAACAATAATGCAAATGAATTAGACGATGAAGACTGAGCGGATATGAAGACGAGCTTTGAAGAAAAATCTCTAGCTGAAGAACGACCACATAAAAAGGGGGAAGAGTAACAAAGATGTTGAGAGTAGCACACTGAAGGCGACTGTATCTAAAAGATCGGCAGACAAAGCTACAGAGGAGAAGAAGGGCAATGCACATCAACCCCCTTAAAAACATGCACGTAAGACGATTAAGAGAAAGGGGAGAATGACAAGAACAGGAGTGAACAGGAGTCTTCTAAGAAGACTGAAAATAAGAAGTGATAAGTACCGAAGAAGGTCCCAGAAAAAGAAACTATTTCTGCAAAACACTCTGAAAAGCCTGCAAAGAAGAATTGTGAGAAGAAGGGGAAGACTCAAAAGAAGAGCTGTGAAGAGGTCCCCTTTGAAAAACATGTGGATAACAAGGGAAACAACAATAAGTCACTATAAAAAGCTAATAAAAAAGAAGTTATTTTCTAGAAACCCGTACAGAAAGGTCCCTAGAAGAGGAAGGCTAGCAAAAAGAACCCTAAGAATTCTCCACGGAAGAAGAAAAATAGGGACAAATCTCATGAGAAGGCAGGAAAGGGTGATAAATCTGTAAAAAAAAAAATGCAGAGAATGGCATAGTGTTTGAGAATTTGCCAGGGAAAGCTGAGGAGAACAAGAAGAGCAACAAGTAGAATGCTACTGACAAGCTTGCAAGTAAGGATGTAGAGAGAGAAATCTCTTGAGAAGGCCAAATAAGAAGAAGAAACTTGTGAAAAATTCCCAACCAAACATGGCAATAAGCAAAGAGGAGAGAAGCCGGAAGAAAGAAAAAGGAGAAGCCAAAGAAGAAGGCATTCTCTGTTAGGTGATCATAGAGGATGAGAGAATTAGCACAACCTACAGTGCAAAAGGGCCATATCTCTGAGGCTGAAATTTCTAATGCTTTGGATGAAGATGAAACTGATGAAGCTAAAAATGACTTGAATTATGAAGAGCGACATATTAATGGTGATGATGATTAAAGGAGCGAAGAAGAAGAAATGATAATTTTTGACATTATAAAGGTTGCTCCAAAGATCAACAAGTGTGCATCAAAATCTAAAGGGTATTATAGCAGAGGGCAAAACTATGCTCAATCCCAGGCTGGGTTGCCAGCAAAAACAACCAACTCAGTATAGTACTTTCAGATGGTTAAACAAGAACAACCTTAAAATCTGAGCAGCGAGTTAGAAATAAAGAGAGAACAAACTGGAAGGCATTCATTACAAGGATGACTATGTGCTCATTTTCATCAATGGTGATATAGCTCAATGAAGGCCAGATTGAAGCAATCAGATCGATGGGATTTGCTTTGCTCTAGAAGGTTAATCTGAAGCACATCCTAGGAAAGTTTTCTAAATAGCCGGCAGAGAGCTTTGATCCCAACATTGTCTGCTATAGACATCCTAATGAGAAAAAGTTTCAAGTCATAACATTTGATATATACCGAACTTTGGGTGTGCAAATTGGCGGAAGGCAAATCGTTGAAATCAGCAAGCCTTGCATCAATCCTAGAGTCAATTTTTTCCTTCCTTTGTAAAAAACAAACCTTTAAGAATTTGAAAAAAATTAAAAATCCTTAAAAAATTAAAAATTCTTAAAATTGAAAAAAATGTTTTAAGAATGCTAGTATTTAATTTCCCATAATTTGAGCATGGAACCTTCTTAAGCTATTTGTCAAGACTTAATGATTATCATGCTCAATTGAATCAAAATTTTGAAAAATGAGAAATTTATGAGGTCATCTTTATGGGTTTGATTGATAATTAATTTTGGTTCTTCACCTCAATTCCATTCTACTCCATATATTTCTTTTGCTACCCTTTGCTCAAGCTTAATTAGCTTGACCACTGAATCTTGCACTCTTAAAGAAGTGGGTTTTTAGTCTTTAATGTAGTAGTGTAGGCCTATTTAGGTGTCCTGGTTTCAATTGCTTTATTTTAATGTTTTGATTCAATTTCATTCACTTTTGTAATAGTTTAGTATGCATAGAGGGTCAATATTGATTTGGTCTACTTAGTAACCAAAGCTTCATAAACCTTCCCTGATGACAACATCAGTAAGAACTACAATAATAAACCGTACGCTTGTGAAAAATCACAACAACGTTTTAGCACCTATTAGCAAGTGATTGATAGTCATTTTATTAGTGATCTGCTAGCATATCTATTTTTTATTAAAAAAATGTTGAAAGATGTTGAGAAGACAATTTCTGCTACAAAACACTTGGCATTGGCCTACAGAAATTTTTTCACTGTCATGGATTACATGGGCATTAAGTACAAGGAGAATGGAGCTCTTCGTAAGATACAAGATGAAGCAAAGGCAAAGTTATCCTCATTCTGTGATGCTCCTATTGAACGTGACAAATCCAGACAAAGGGGAGTGTGGACAGAGTGTCTGTAATAAGCTTAGTTCAGAATTTTAACATTGTTGGTATGATGGAGGCTATTGCCAAGCTTCAAGGTGCTCATGTGGTGTTTATAAAGGTGCAAGCGAAGCAGTAATCAAACAAGGACGACAGCAGGCCTTAATTTAACCCCACACGCAGAGTTAGTCAACCAGAGAGTCAATGTTCGATTGCGACAATCATGTCTATAACAGATGTAAGAATCTGTGTTGAAAGGATGAGCACCACGAGGATGATAGATCAGGTGAAGTAAGAATTGAAGAAAGATGATAACATGCCTTTATTTAATCTAAGACTGGGATTGAGTCAACCGAACAGTCAAAGTCCAGTTCTAGCAAGCACATCTGATCCGAGCCTTATCAGGGAAAAAGATGATGACAATCACGATGACAATGGTGCTCTATTGAGATTTACCTTGATGGGCTCTGCTTAGGCAAACCCTGACTTGACCATCAAGAAATCACTTGAGAACAAAGCAGGGGAGAAGTTAGCTCCTCAAAAGGGTGAGGTGCAAAAAATAACTGTTAAGATAAAAAAAAAAAAAAAGGCCTACTGTGTAGTAGAATGGTGGCATAAAAGTACCCACTCATCCCACTGCCAAATAACCAACACAACAGAGTGAGCAAGCACCATCCATTGAAGGCTCAGGTTAAGCAAGCCCAAGATAACAAAATTAAGAGCTCAGAAAAGGCCAAGCCTGCTGCACACCATGAGGGGCCAAACAAACAGCTAAACCTGTAGCTGCAAACCGGTTAGTCCAGCAGTAGAAGCTAGTAACAAAAGCATAGGGAACTGACCAATAGAATGATGGCGAAAAAACAAAGGTGTCTGATAAGGGTAAGCCCACTATGCAGAGGAGTCGTGGGAAAAAAAACAACAAGTGTACCAGCTGCCACATAGACTATTGAGCAAAAGAGAGAAACTGTCGTGACTCAAGGTGAGCAGAAACCAAGTGATAGTAGCAAGCCTAAAATGCCATCAAAGATGAAGGCCGAACCTATATCAAACAAATGATGATACAAAGGATGTTGCTACTGCTATTACTCCTGCAAAGGTGGAGGAAGCATGGCCATCTACTTGGATGAGAAAGCGATAGCTCGAAAAGCTACCGCTAGCTTATTAGTCACTGTTTGTTGCCCGATTGACAAAGCTAGATGACAAAGTGTCTAAAGGTGAGCTACTCATCTTTGAATATGTTTTCACTGACTTTGAAGATGTGAATGATAGATAATATCGCTAATCAATCATTGTATAATAAGTGATGCATTTGCCAACTCAGTGTATTGGCTAGTTAGTGATAAAAATGTATGTGCTTGGTGATCAATAGTTATGTGAGTGGCAATTAATATGTGATTACTTGTGTAAATGTTTACTTCTTCCCTCATGGCTTATAATTAGTGATTGGATGATGAGTGATCAATAGGTATGTGATGGGTGATCAATGGTTATGTGGTTGGTGATCAATAGTTTTCTAATTCGTGATCAATATGTAATTACTTGTGCAAATGTTTACTTCTTCCCTCATGACTCATAATTCACTGCTTGGATGATGAGTGAAGGCAAGTTAGTGTATTGTCTAGTTAGTGATCAACAGACATATGATTGATGATCAATGGTTATTGGTTGGTGATCAATAGTTTTGTGATTAGTGATCAATTTATAATCACTTGTGTAAATTTATACTTCTTCCCTCATAGCTTACAATTTAGTGATTGGATGATAAGTGATGCACTAGCAAGTCAGTGCATTATCTGGTTAGTGATTAATAGATATGTGATTGGTGATGAATGGTTATGTAGTTGGTGATCAATAATTTAGCGATTGGTGATTAATATGTGATTACTAGTGTTTTTTTTTTAAAAAAAAAACTTAGAGTCCAATCCTATGTAGTTAGTGATCAACACTGTTTTGATTGGTGATCAATAGGAATAGGAATCGAGAGGAATAAACTAAAAGACTACATTTTTCTTCATTACTTAGAATTGAATCCTTGCCTTAGTGGTCATATGTGGATAATTGATTAATTAGACATTAGCACAAGGTTTATATTAACGCTTGCTGTTTTGCTTACTACTTAGAATTTAAATCCTTATCCTATTGGTGATAATTTGGCCTTATTTTGGGACAATTGGAGTAAAAGTAGTGATATCTAGGTGTGTGCACATTTCCTGATAAATGTGTGCCGATTTTTTATTTCTTGTGGACCTTTGTTTGATGCTTGCGATAAGGAGGTACCAGGGGGTGATGTCTCCTCTAAAGCCAGGAGAAGAGGTAAAAATGAATGTAATCAGCACATGGTCTATCGTACTAAATGAGTTGGGGAGAAAAAGGGATCTTGCTACTCTAGGCAGAGGGTTCATCTCATGTGATCAAAGTGTAAGTCCATCATGATCAACTTATTGATGAATAATGAATGCATTAGTTTTTCATAAATAAAACATTGAGTGATCGAAATATGTAGTTTAATAAATTTCTCATCAAGAATGGTCTACCATCAGCAATAAATATCATTGCATGAATATTCATTATTTTTCTTTAATGCAACATTTATTTAGCAAAGAAATGTTGAAAGTAAAAACATTTGACAAAAGTTACTCAGATTTCAAGGAAATGATTGAAAAAAGTTAAGGAGATGTTTCTTGATCAAGAACAAACAAGGTGACTAGGTAAGTCTTGAGTTCAATAAATGCTCTTAATACATAAAGCTTCTTAAAAAGTTGTCCATTGTTAGTGCTCATATATGCTAATATGTACGTGACTTTTTTCTTTTTCCTTTAAGAAAAACCATAGGTTTTCTTTCTTGTATTCCATGGACGACATTTCTTCTTGCGTAGCTTCAACTTGAGAGATGACAAGCTTGACATCATTGATAAGATTATCACAAGGACATCAATCAAGACGGCATGTGGGAATTTCTAGAAAAATTGGTGGCTTTTAAAAACTATGTTTTTTTCTCACTGTGCTGATGTGATTACATTTTAATTCTAATAATATGCAATTTTAAAAGTTCGTGCAGGCAAAGGTACTCAGTTGTTAGTGGCAATGCATAGATCATCCAAAACACGACACTGTCACGAAACTAAATCCTATCCAGTTGACAATGTTATGGAGGTTAAATACAAAGGTTACAGATTGGGGCATATTTTTTATGAGACAGATGGAGAGCTATTTTGGGAAAGGAGAAAAGTGGCAGTCTGGCATGAATCCAAATGACGTAAGTATCTCATCATAATTTTTAGCGATATTCCATTTAGTACTCCAATGTTTTTTTAAAAATCTATATCGCACATAGTGTTGAAATAAATATAAGTTTTCATAGTAGTATTCATCAATGTGAAAATGTAGAATGCGTCTTTATTTCTATGTTGTGCACCAAATGGTTTTTTAAAAACAAAGGGGTGCCAAATGGAATATCCTTAATTTTTATTTGCATAATACACAAAATATGAGCATGTTACTAATGCATCTTCAACTATCTTTGTCCTCAGGTTGCAAAGCTCAATATTTTGAGGGCGCGCTACTATCACAATGTGGTCAACTATGAGCAGAACAGATAAGATTCACAGTAAGCAAAAGAGCAAAAGATTTTAAGGAGTTCAAGGTAGTTTACGCCATTCTCAAGAATCCAAAGAAGGTTGAGCCTACTTGCTGCGTTTCTTTTGCTAGTATATAGCAATGGACAACAATTACTAGAAACATATGTAAATTACAATTATGTTTTTGCAGATTATGTGATGTTTTAGTACTTTATAGGTTTATTCCAATCTATCATCCCCCTTAATTTAGAAAGACATAAGAATGATCACCAAACATACTTCTGGTGATCAATGAAAGTATATCGATTGATCATTGAATAAGACTATAATTAAAAAATGTATATTATTATTCATAATCATTATAAAGCTTAAGCACGAGCAAACAAAGCCCAAGTAACTAAACTTTTAACTAAAGTCAAAGTTGTAAGGATCATAAGAACTCCATATGTTGATCACTTATGCAACTATAAAAACATCCAACTATCCCTTAGAATATGTTTCATGAAGAACCAACATATTGAAGTTGATCACCATAAAAACATCTAGTGATCACCAAATATAATTCTAATGATCATCAAAACAGCAACTGTAGACCACCAATAGATATTACTTACAAAAACTTATACTCGCATTCTTGTTGTGAGTAAGCACCAAATGCTACAAAATAAAAGTAAATACTACAAAATAAAAGCTTGTACAACCCTACTTCAAGATATGTTTCATCAAAAATCAACACATTTATGTTGATCACCATAAAAAGAAATAGTGATCACTAAAGATAGTTCTATTGATCACCAATACTGCAGTTGCTGAGCACAAATCCATATCATGTATAAAATCATGTACTATGATTCTTAATGACAATTAAAAAAACAAATACAATAAATTAAAGATCATCCAACTATCACTTCAAGTGTATTACATGAAAAACCAACATATTTATGCTCATCACCATAAAAAGATGTACCAATTGCCAAATATAGTTTTAACAATCGCTAGAACAGGAATTGTTGATCACCAATTAATAACATTTATAAAGATCTAGTTGTCACCAAACACAGCTCCAGTGATCACTAAAAGATATACTATAAGTAAGCACATATTTTTTTATTTTGTTTTTTAGTGCAGAAGAGGGGCATAACCCCTAAAAGGAATATATTGAATTCAAAAGTTTCTGGGCCAAGCGGCGCCTACAGCATCTGCAGTGAGCACATCTAGTGCCTCTTTGGGTGGAGAATTAAAGTAGACCACTCCTAACTCTTTATTGATCCTTGAATTTGTTAATCTATCGGCTACTTGATTGGCTTCCCGATAGCAATGAGAAACTTTGACTTCCCAGCCCTCTTGCATGATCTGCTCTTTGCATTGCAAGATAAGCATTTTATTGGTTGGATTCCATGCCCCATTACATTACAGCATACCTACTATGACCATTGAATCAGCCTGCAGCCATATTTTCTTAATGTCGAGATCCCGAGCCATACGTAGACCTCTTAGCACTGCCTTAAGTTCCGCCTTGACCGCAGTGCAAGGACCAAAATTCTCACTAAATCCACAAATCCATTCACCACGAGGACCTCGCAGTATTCCACCTCCCGCTGCAACGCCCGGGTTCCCTTTAGAAGCCCCATCCGTATTAAGCAGAACCCAATCTTCCGGAGGAGGTTCCCGTCGAATTAATCTTTCCGTTGCACGATCAGAGCTAACATGGTCTAGGGGGTTGACGTCTGTTTCCAAAGCTTATAGGAGCTGCTCATACCTGTCGACTAAGAATTTCCCCTTGTTCTTCGGTATTTCATACGCACTTCTAAAATAATGCGCATTCCTCCACTTCCACATATACCAGAGAGTAGTAATAAATTTAGTGCTCTAGTCCTGTCAGTGTGACTACCCTTAACATTTCCTTCAATCCATTCATGTAGTGAGGCACCGGGGTAGAGGCAATGTATGTTACGCCTAGCAAGTGTCCTCCAAATAGTTTTAGCGTGAGGGCACTCTCGGAGCATGCGATCTATCGTCTCCCTTACAGGACCACAAACTGTATAGCTCGGATCATGTGTCAAACCACGGTGAGCCCGGCTGTCATTAGTCAGAATTTTGTTGTAGAGAACCAGCCATGCAAACATTCTCACGCACTGCGGGGCCTTAATCTTCCAAACCCATCTCCAGCTGCCTTCACTGGGTGCAAGTTCTTGCTGAATGATGCTGATAGCGGATTTAACAAGAAAAGACCTTCTTTTTCTCCAATCCAGAAGTAATTATTCCCAACCCCTTCCTCCATTAGTTCAAAGGAAGCTATACGATGAAGAATGGGTGGAGGGACATACACTGAAAGCTCGTCGCACTTCCACCCTTGGCTCGCACACCGATAGTCCCAGACCCGACGCTCCATCTTTTCCACAGGGACGTGTCTGATCATGAAAATCAACAGGGGCGATGGCTCTGCGCACCGATCGAGCCAAAAGGCCGTGGCTCTGTCGTCTCCCACCGCCATACCTACCCCTCTTTGAAGGGGGTTCAAATTTTCTAACATGCCTTTCCACCCAATGGAGACCATGCCCATTGGGGTTCTATTGGGTGGGTGCAAGAGGTGTCGTCCTTGGCAATATTTGAACCGCAAAACCCTAGCCCAAATCGACTCCGGTTCCGTTAGCATGCGCCACCCGAGTTTCATAAGCAACGCAGCGTTCAAGTCCCTCATGGCCTGAATTTCAAGTCCACCCGCATTCACTGGTCGTGTGTCTAGGGCCCAAGATGCAAGGTGTATATGTCCCTCCAAGCCTGTCCCCCCCAATAAAAATCTTTTAATTTTTCTGTCAATTTCATCACATGTCGGCCGAGGGATCCGACCGGTCTGCATCACATATGCAAGAATGGCACAAATTGTAGACTGAATTAAAGTTAGTCATCCCACTAGTGATAAACATTTGCTTTCCCACCCTGCCAACGTCTTGTAAGCTCTTTCAATGACCCCCTGGTACGTTTCTTTAGTGACCCATTTATGGATAGTTGGGACCCCCAAGTATCTTCCGAAGTCATCCGTCTTTGGCATCTTAAGGATGGTACAAATATTTTCCGCAAGGGAGGCATCCGTGTTAGTCAAGAAGTAGACATTGGATTTCAAGCAACTCGCTTTTTGCCCCGAGGATTCAAAAACCGGGTCAGACAATGTTCGATGACCCACACTTGCTCCGTTGTAGCTTCCGTAAAAAACATGACATCATCGGCAAAAGTTAGATTCGAAATTTTAGGTCTACTATGACTTGTAGGGAATGGGATCCACCATCCATGCTTGACCTCAAATTCAATCATCTGTGATAGCTTCTCCACACATGCCACAAAAAGATAAGGCAACAATGGGTCCCCCTGCCGAATATCTCATGTAGGAGTGAAGGTTTCCGTGGGTTCTCCATTCCAGAGAATACTCATTGAGCATGTTGACACACATTTTATGATCACTGCCACTAAGGCCCGTGGAGTTGTATTTCCTCTAAGGTGTTGCGAAGAAACATCAGTTTAAGCCTATCACAAGCCTTTTCCAAGTGTAGGTTAATGGCCATCCAACCCCTTTTGCCTTTCCTGGCTCGTATGGAATGCATAATTTCTTGCATAATGATTATACTGTCCCCAATTTGACGTCTAGGTACAAAACTCGATTGGAGCGGTGAGATCAAAGTAGGGAGGATATGCTTTAGTCGTTACACTATGCACTTAGTTCTCAGCTTGTGAACGACGTTACAGAGACCAATTGGTCTAAACTGTGTTACCATCTGTGGATTGTTAACCTTCGAGGTAAGAGAGATGAATGTATCGTTTAGCCCCTCAGGCGTCGGACGGCCCCTCAGGACCCCAACAACCGTCTCACATATGGAAGAACCCACAAGCACCCACTATTTCTAGAAAAAATAGGCATGAAATCCATCCGGGCCTGAGGCTTTCAATGAATCCATTGCCTTTAGGGCCTTATAGACATCCCCAGCTGTAAAAGATTGTGAAAGTGCCTGCTGTTGGTCCGCCGTCAGCTATAGAAACCGCCTCCAAGTAACTACTTCCCCGGTAGTTATCGGATCAGTCTCTATGAATAAATATTGGAAATGATCCCGAACCATGCCTTTTATTGTTTCCGCATCCACAACCCAGCCCCCTTCTCCATTCTGAAGCATCTCAATCCAGTTATGTTGTCTCTGAACCATAGTGCTGGTGTAGAAGTATCGAGTGTTTCTATCCCCATCGCGAATAAATTCTGCTCTAGACTTTTGCATCTAGAATAACTCAATTTGATTTAGGGCTTCCCGTAACTCCACCTTTAACTTAGTTTCAAGCTTTAGCAGATGGTTATTACCTCTCATACCCAAACAGTTTTGAATGCCTTGGAGCCGAGCCCAGAGCTTCCGCTTTCATCTAAAAAGATTTCGAAAGGTCTCCTTGTTCCATTTACTTAAGCCTGTTGATAAATCGTGGAAAGCAGGCATGATAGGCGTGTCTCTTTTCCAGTGTCTCCATACCTCTGGGTCAAATCCGTCACAAGACATCCATGCCAATTGGAACCGAAAGGGCTTCGTTCACTCTGATTTTGGCGATAATCCTCTTGTACCAATCAATAAGGGCGAATGATCTGAATAAATTTACACCAAGTGCTGCACCGCCCCCTCTTGGAAATGCGTCCTCTATTGAGTATTACATAGCACCCTGTCCAGCCGAGCACATTTTCTTATCTCTACAGTGTGGCGTCTCGTCCATGTGAATTCAGGCCTAAAGAAGCCTAGATCAATGAATCCATTGTTTTTAACCTAATGCTTGAATTTTTCACATCTTCTGATCATATCAAGTCCTCCATGTTTTCGTTCCTCTAAGGAGACTGTGTCATTGAAGTCCCCTACAAGAAGCCACGGAAGTCATACAGTAGATCCGAACCTTTGAATTTTCTCCCAGAAATGTTCCTGAGCTTGTTGGTGTGGAGTCGCAAAGACAGTTGTGAATAGCCATGGCGTGGCCTATCCCCTATTAATCCAGACTGTAATGAACTGCTCTTTTGCCTGTACAAACTCTACTACAATTTCATATGAATTCCACAATAACCAAATACCCCCTTTAAATCCTTGGGCTTCTACTCTGTGCCATGTATCATAACTGCTCTGCCAGCAGACCTCTTCTGCTCTCTCCCCGCTAATGCGGGTTTCAAAGAGGGCTACCATGTGAGGTTTACACAATTAAAGGTGTTCTTTAAGTTCATTTGAGAAATGCTTATTCCCCGCTCCCTGAGCATTCCAAACCAGAAGCTTCACATCTTGCCCTCCCCCTCCACAACGAGAGGTGTGGTGATCATTTATGTTCAATCGATTCATAATCCTATAAAAAATCATCTAGAAGCCAATGCGCCTATTCGTACTCCCCGTTCTGGGGAATTTGCATGTTCCATTGAGACATCGTCTCCTTCATCTTCAACTATTACTGCTAGCCTTGACACTTCGATTTGAGCCCTTCCCTGCAAGGAGAGGTTAGGATTGGGCTGATCCGGAGGATGGGGATTTCTACTCCTAGCTGTGACTCTGCTTTCCCACGGTTGAATGCCACCGCCCCCGTGTCCCACGGGAGTAGAGGCGCGCCGCTGCCTCGAACTGCGAGGGCAAGCTGAGGGCCCTTTCTCTATGCCATTTCTATACTCGGGTGCTGCTGTATGGCTTCTTGAAATGTTTGGGGAGGAGACTGGGACACACATATAGTTGAGGCCACCCATTGAGACAGGTCTTAGTAGTGCTCGGGACTGTTCGTGACCTCGACAGGTTGGGGCATCCCGTTGTATGTTGGAATTGTCTTCTGGTACCTCATCCCACCGCTGTTATGCTCTGAGCACCAGGGGCTCCTCTTCAGGAAGTACATGGACATTCGTAGCCTTCTCTTGTGCTGGGTGTTGATGGACTAGATTTTTAGTGTCCTGAGTTTCAATAGCCTTATTAATAGGCAGTTCTAGAATCTCCTATTCCATTGCATTACCGTCATCAAGTACCCATTAGCAAGCGCACGGAATCTAGAGCCCACCTTAACTAGTCTAATTTCTGAGTCCAGGTAACTCGTCCCATCTAACTCCTGGTGCAATGCACGTCCTCTACAACTCGGCGCGTCTACATGTTGAACCACTCCTTCTGCCACCGCAACATTAGTCCGAGTTATGCCCTGTCCCTGCTTCGTATTTTTTTGTCGTGGCTTCCATACCATAATCCAACTGCCATAAGTCGCCTGGTCCTTTTATTGCTCCACTTCGTTAGAATGAGATGGGTCCTGCTGCTGCCCAACCCCGTCCGTTTCCTCTGCAGGAATTTTGAGTGGACAATTGTCTTTTCTATGACCCTGTTTACCGCAGCTGAAACAGATCATCCACAAACCCTCATACTATATCTTCCAGATTCATCTATTGAATCTAAACTTGGATAAAAGTGGCTTCATGAGGTCAATTTCCACACATAGCCGTGTGAACTGTCCCCTTTCCACATTAGCAGTGGTATTATCCAGCTTCACCACTCGACCAATTTTGCCCCTGATCTTATTCAACAGAAAGTGTTTATGAAAATATTCAATGCCCAATTTAGGGATTCTCACCCAGGCCATAAGCTTTGTTATTTTGTCCTCTTTAGGGACAAAATTAGGAACGCATTTTCGAATCACCAAGTAGTTGTCCCCTATCATCCATAGCCCATCCATGAGTAAATGTTCGTAATCCTCCTTGTTTGCGAATCGAGTTACATAGTAGTCGAACCCTAAGTCAATAAGAGAAAAGTCTCTCCTCAACACCCACTTTGTTTTGAGATGTTTTTTCAATTGCATATAGCCTACACCCTTATCAAACAGTTTCACTATGAGTGCATTATGCCATGGCTCCCGGAGCATCCTTTTCTCCTAGGCAGTCAACAAAATTATAGGGCACGTTGGATCCTCGTTCTCTGGCGGTTTATCATCTTCCGAAACATCCTCATAGTCCCCAGCACACCACACTGGATTATCCCTAGTGTCAAATTGCAGGTTAGGGTTATTGCGCTACAGTGTGCCCCGGTATGAGACACCTATCCGCACTTGCTGTGACTCAGGTACCCGTGGGGACCCCAAGTCCATCTCTTCAATTTCAACATCGTCATGCTCCTTAGTCCCCATTGTAGGTTTCCGCAATGATCATTTCATTTTCTTTACTGATCAATTCAGTTGGTTAGCTTCTTCACTCGATTTCGCCTGGGTTCCAGTTGCACCGCCACTACCCGACGCCATGTGCTGTGCTTCGTGTCCATAACCATCACCTTGCCCTGGCCTAGTACTGCCTCCAACCCCGACCCCAGCGCTGCCGGCGCCTCCAGCCCTAGGGTTGCCTATCATGGGTCGCCTCCCATAAATAAGCATATATATTATGACTTAGAAACTTTTTCTTATAATTCCATCAATTAATCACCAAAAACAACACTAATGATCACTAAAACAAATCTTATTGATCACTAACTGATACCCTGGTGTTGACAAAATCTGAAGACGTTTGGGCTATTTATCTAACATGAATAACTACTTCTAACCATCAAAACAAGATAAAAGGAATAGTCTTGTGGATGATAATCTATAAACAATCGACAAAACATATAAAATGTATAAAAAACCAATGCATAAATCACAAAATAGAAATTTGTTTAAGAGAAGCACAGAAGGCATACATACGTTAGAGATAGTGCACTAGTGTCTCCTCTCCGGATAATATCTACTATCATGGGAAGCAATCTGATTGCAGTAAGGGCTCATCCTCCTCTATAATTGCTGCTCAACATTCCCCTCAGCCCCCGTCTTCATCATCTTTCATCTTTCTTTAGCTATGGACGTCGGAGCCGGATATATCTTAATGTGTTATAGGATCACACATCCGATGTAGATATATAAATCCGCTGCTACATTATTTGTTGACTCACCACCTATGCCGTGAAGTTTATGCTGGACTAAAATTATGGAACTCAGCAACACCTACAACTTTATGGGGGAGTGCCCAACCAAATCCACACTCGTAAAACTGAGATCAGGAGTCAGATATCAGCTTATGTGGCATGGTTATTTCCCCTCTAGCATCTGTCAAAACACTACCAAACTCGTATATAGACCCTTTTGCTGCCATCTTTGTCCACCTATTAACGATATATGCAGGCAGAATTTCTCTTTACAAAATGAATGTGAAAACCAGCAACATGTGAGCACATAGAATTCCCTTTGAGTTGAAGAAATGGCATTAGCACTAGCATTTAGAAGAGTCCTCATTATGCACCACGTAACATACCCTCGTTTTGTTTTCATAATTATACTTGGTCTCATAGGTATAATTAGCCTCTACATTGGTAATATCTTGCAAATGGCGGTACATCCAACTAACGTATAACTGTCTCTACAACGCATAGAAGTTCGTGTGAATATACATGTTCCTGTTATGCTTGCCTATCTCATAGGACACCTCCTATTTCGGAAAGGATGTCAAAGAAGCATTTTCGTCTTTTCGCTCATAATGGTATTATGAACCAATGGCGTGCACAAGCCATACCCAAAATTCCACTCGACTAAAATTAGGACACGTTAGGGAACTGAACATAGAATTTTAACTTTCGAAACCTGATGTCGTCCTAAAGATGCCCCCCTAAGAAGTCCTATTTAAAGAATGCAAAGGTCTCGAATCTCATATACTTGGTGCAGCCACTTGTTATCGGTTAAATTAAATTCCTCTAACATCTGCCCCCAAGATTCCTCAAACTCGTCAGGAGAGTCTGATGCCCATATGTATCCCTTGATGCACTCAATGAAATCCTTATACCATTCGACGTGCAGTTGACTTTCTTAGGAAGCTTCCTTATGATGTGCCACATGCAAAATTGATGGATTGATGTATCAAAAACATCTACTATTGCTTGTTTGATAATTGGATCTTGGTAGGTGATTATAGTTTTCAAGTTATGGCGTCCCATAACAATCAGGAAGTTGTTGAATAGCTAAAGAAATGACTCCACCTTCTCATCGCTCAACAAACCAGCCCTAAAGCAAATTAGTTGTCTATGGCAGTTTAATCTGGTAAAGGGGACAAACACCCTTGAATCCTTATTAGTCTTGTGGGTCATGTCAAATGATAGGATGTTATTGAATAGGGTGTCGTTTCTTCTACTTAGAGAGTTTGACCAAAACACATTCTTCAACAAGTTCTCTTCATCAACCTACTAGTCAAAGAAGAAGGCAAAGTTGACTTCCTTTCTCTTCTTGAGTATGTTTATAAACATATACACTTTTGTGTCTTTTATAAGAAGTTTTAGGTCACTATGATACTTCTGCAAGTCTTTCTGTGTGCAGTTGATGTTTTTGTGCCCACCAATATGCTCTTTCGAGAGGTAATAAACATGTACGTTCCTATGTTAACTCTAGCATACTTACAGATCATGTCTTTATGCACAGAGTTGACATTTTTATTTGAAGTGAGGAACTATCCCCTACTAGGTATGCACAAGGGGTAAACATAACCCCCGTGAACTTTGATTATCTTAGACTTCTTGTCATTGATTGACTTGAAAACAATATGAGCATCGCACCATTCTCTTGTCTAGCCTATCTTTCTATTCAATTTTCTACCTTCAGGTCCATTGCATGCTTGGGGCATAGCTTCGGTTGTAACTGTAGCAGTTTCCAGGGTCTTTGCAAGTTGAAAAAAAAACTTCTTTACAGCACACAAACCATTTTCAATACTTCCCCCTTTATTTTCCCCAATAGTACCACTGTGAATACTAAAGCCAGCATAAACAGTGTATCTCTTGTAGAATTCAAGGCAGTCTTCAACCTTATCGAACACCATGTCTAACCTTTGTGCAAGCGTTTTGTCATCATAGTTCCGTACCAATTCACCTTTGACATCAATTGATGAATTAGTAACTACTAGAGTTAATGGATTACCATGTTCTAGGTAAATATTAGGAAAGCAAAAGGTTAACATTAAAAATAGAAGCATACAGCATGCTAGCCACTGCCACCGACACAATCAATTAATAAGTAACATGTCAGAATTAGTTTCTGATGGAGGAGCACTTAATAACCCGTGGACTTACTTAATACCTCCAACAATAACTATCTTAAACACCGTTTTTTGCCATATTTGAGCAGCTGCAACCCCAAAAAAAAAAAAAAAAGAATGCACTGATAAAATATCATGTAGATAAAGAAGGTTGAGCAACGCACCATTCACAACCCTAAGAGGGTCCAGTTCAAACAAGTTTAAAATTAGTGACCAACAAACATGTTATTAGCTATAGGCATAAAATTACTGGTCATAGCGTGTATGTAAAAATGGACAACTTTATAATGTTTTCTACTTGTCCAATCAATGCTTACAATTTTATACTTGTTAGTTTGATAATCAACAGACATGTCACTAGTGAGCAATAAGCATAATATTAGTGATCACATATGTTACTCCTTCCTCACAGCATAGAATTTACATCTTGTATATTTGGTGATCAGTAGACATGTGCTTTGCGATCAGTTAGCTTCAGATTATTAATTAAGTCACTGAGTGTTCACTTTTTTTTTTGTACGTAGTATCTTAGGATATAACCCCTCCTAATATGGTGATCACTAGGAAGCTTTTTAGTTATTAACAAATATAAGTTTAGTGAGTAATAGGCATAACATTAGGGAGCACATATATTACTCTCTAATCATTCTTCAGAAGTCTCTCATTGCCTACCAAGTGATCACCAGATATATGTTGAGTGATCAAATAGAATAAGATTAGTGATGAAGTGACCCCAGTAATCACATATTTCTATAACTTCATATAAATGAGTTCCTTCCAACATGTGGATTAATAGATAACTTAACAGTGATAATATGACATAAGACAATGGTCAGTGCATATGTCATTAATAATCAACTTTGCAACCACCTATCTCTATGATTTGGGCTAGACGTAAGAAAAATCAAGAGAAATTGACCAAAACAAAATACAAAGAACAAATCTACTCCCATGTACTTAAAGCATACAATTTCGGACCAACATAAATAGGATCTAATGTAATTAAAAAACTGAAAACAAGCTAAAATTACGAATTATGCACAATTTAGGGCATACCTAACTCAAAACAACCAAAACCTAGCTACAACCAAATCCAATCACCTTGGTGACAGATTGCTATTTGAAATTAGCTAGAATAATGATGCTTCTCCCATTAACTAGAGCCTGAAATTTAATAATCATAAAGAAATACATAAGCAAACTGCCTAATAGTGAGAGGGATAGAGCGACAATGAACAAAAGGATGGCAATGAATAGAGAGGGACTAGCAAGAAGAGGACAACGAATAGAGATGCTAGCCAGAAACAGAGAACAGAGGAGGAAGAGAGAAAGCGAAAACATGAAAAAAAAAAAAAAAGGTCCCGTGAGGCTGGAATAAGAATGGACCAACTAGACTAATGGTCAAGATAATTCATCCTACTCATCCTATAGAGATGCCCATCTTGTTGGAGTAGCCCCTTATCTACACACACACGCGCTTAAATATATATATATACATACATATACATATATATATATATATATATATATATATATATATATATATATATATATATATATATATATGTATGTACAGTATTTGTACATATTACATATGCATATATATATATATACACACACACACACACACACACACATATATATATATACACAAACATATACATATACGTACGCATACACACAAACACACACACACACACACACACACACACGCACATACATAGGCATAACTATATACATACATACACACACACACACACACACACACACACACACACACACACACACACCACCTATATATAATATATATATTATATATATATATATATATATATATATATATATACACACATACATACATACCTGCATATATACACACACATATATACTTACATACATACATACATACATACATACATATATGCACATGTATATCTATATGTGCATATACATGCATATGTATATATACATATATATACACATATATACATATATATATATATATATATATAT